>VNJT01006889.1:0-10244 GCA_008042655.1 Drosophila burlai | reverse complement strand
GTTCTTTCGTTTCGGTTGTTAACAGAAGGCGTCGACCACTTCCCCCTGCACCGCTCCTCTCTTCCTCTGAAGATATATTCTCAGTTCCCTGCATTCTTTGGGCATAACTCGGAAATTGGAGTTGCGTTTTGGTGTCTTGGCGGGGTAAAAGTGTCGAGAAATTGGCCCATCGAGTGACACTGGTTATGGAAATTGGAGAAGTAAACGGAAGGCCTAAGAAAATGGGGAAAGGAAAGTAATAAAAAACTACTGCTTAAGTTTAAGTGAAGTTATATTAAATAAAATGTTAATATTCGACATTTTAATATTAAATAATAATAATATTTTAGCATGCAAAATAAATCTTATCATGTGGTAAAACCTTTAAACCCTAATTACAAGCTTACACAATAAAAGACCTAATAATCTTTTGAAACCACGCACCCATTATTATTTTTTTTTTTATAAACCTACTTCAATTATAAAAATTATATAAATAAATTAATAAAAAAGACTTTCCTTTTCCCTCAAATCAAATAACCAAGCTGGAGACCCCGACTTGACCCGCACAATCCCACTCAATTCCGAATGCTGGACGGAAACAACTCGCACTGTCTGTGTGAGCAGTGCACAATAAAAATAAATATGTCAAAATTAAGTAAGGAGCAAGCATTGCGAAAGAGATAAGGGAAACGCACACACAACAGGGAAGTAATGAAGTGGGGGCCAAAAGGGGAGAGAACCCTTTGCTGGCCATAAAAACAAGGCGTTGAAATCAGTAAAAAAAATTGGAAAGAGCCAGGCAAGAGATTCTGCTGAGCAAACAACCTGGCCAGCCAGCCCATCAAGATGCCAGCCAAAGTCCAACTGCGACTCCATCTCCAGGTCCTGGTGCCCAACTCCAAGACTCATCCTCTTCCTCATCCTCAGCCACAGCCAAGTCCTCGTCCATAGGCGATGGGCATGAAAATCGTTTACAAATAAATCAGAAAGCGATAAATAAGGATTTTGTCTCGTAATAACTCAGCGGGAGCCATTTAACATGCAATCATAACGAATCGATGCTGAACGGTTTAGCAGACGGACGGTGTCCGGACGGAGTTGTATCCAGGTCCGAACTTAGGACCAATCTCCCAGATGGTTGCACTGGGAGAAATATTGAGCAGGTTAAAAACATCCCAAATATTTAAGTATAATAATGATAGTAATTTTAGTTAGTTAAGTCCGTTTTTGCAAGTGCATTAAATGTCGAGTGGAATCGGAATCTGGATCGGAGGATGGCAACACGCTTTCACACCAGGCAGTCGCCATTCGGATGGAATGGGTTCCATCCGTCGGTGCCAGGGGGATGGGGGATCTTGGCCAAGAGTGGCAAGTGGCAAGTGTGTATCGAATTGTTGTTGACTTGCTGCAGTTGCCGCTTTAGTTGTTATTGTTGTTGTTGCTGTTGCCGGGGGCATGAAAATAAAGTTGCAAGCGAGAACAGAACATGGCCAGAGTGGTTCCCACTCCACCCCACCTCAAGAGGACAAGAGTTCGCACAGTGACAGGGGCGTTGGTGAGTGACGTTTTTTTATGCCCGTGCCCCCATAGCCCAGGTAACCACGCTACACTCTCGCCTGCAGTTCATAATTCGCCCACAACAATGCTGCTTAATTATGTTGTAAAACAATCTGGCAAGCAGATCCTTCCTTTGCTCCCGCACTCCGTATTCCCCGTTTCTGTGCGGCCAATAACTCAGACCAGGCACGGGGGAAGTAATTAAAATTACAAAAGCCCCAGCGTTGACGTTGACGGCCGTTTCGCCATAAAATGGCTGCCAGACACGCAGGGCGTATACGTGATTCCCATGACTAATTGCCAGAACTGTGTCACAGGAAACGAGGCAGCTCCGCTCCGGGACTCCGGGGCTCGAAGCACTGGGCTGTGCGGCTTCAAAGGGTCAGACATGCGGCTGGCTAGGGATCCCGGGAAGGCTCCGGCTTATCGCGATGCAGTTGCAGTTAGCCGCGGCTAACAAGAAATTAAATTCCATTAAGGCCGCTCGTAGCCAAAGAACCACAGACTTGCAGCACAGTGGCTATTTTCGAGATATTTAAATAGGTAAAAATGAAGGATTGTATTAACTTTTATCTTCTTTTAAATTCAAATGAACTTCTGTACTCTTTATTACCCATCTGACCATATTTTCTCCCTTAAAAATATCTTAGATTGAGCCTAGTTCCCCACAGCCTTGGCCCAGTGTGCTGAGTTGTGCGCACGCCCGACTAATGAAGAGGTGGTAATTTATGTGAACATCTTCACCTGTTCCTAGACAGGTTTTAATATGCTAGCAAGTGGGTACTCATGAATGAGGCGATCTCTGAATGAAGATGTGGGCCTGAACCTGCATCGTTGTCCAGCTAGTCCGGCCAACCAGCCTTGGCGCTGAGTGCAGGATTAATTAATTGCCGTTGCCTCGTCAGCGGACCGGCAGACATGACGTATACGTGACATTTGAGATATGTTCAGCCGCTTAATGTGCGACATTTTGTTTGTTTTTCCGTTGCCTCTGCCGCTTGTACTCGCACTAACCACAGCTTTCGACAATCATCAGGAGCCGTTGTGCCCATTTGCATATTTGTGGCTATGCACACATAATGATGCCCCTGGCTTCAGTGCGGCGAAGCAGCGTTGTCAAATGACTTGGGTAAGTTTATCGTAAATGCCATCAGCTGTAGTTGAATCTGAGCCTCCTCCGCGGAAATCCGTCAGCAAGGCAGTCAGTCATTCAGTCAGTCCGTCAGTCCGTCAGTTTGTCAGTTTGTCAGTTTGTCAGTTCGTCAGCTAGGCTGAGTTGGCCAATTGTACGCGGCTGCCAAGGCTCCTAATCCTCGTTAATACCTTTCTCGGTCTCGCTGCACTCAGGATGCTGCAACTGCGAATTTTGCAAGTCTTAATGGGGAATAAGTAGAAAAACTATTAACATCTTAAGTATAAGTAATTAAATAACATTTATTTAATAACATTTTTATTTCTTTTCAAAAGCCTTCAGTGGTATCTGTATAAAACATAAATTTAATCTTCTAAAATCTGTTAGTTAATTTGAAACTTCTACGAATATATTCGCAGTGTATCTGGACATCTTGTACGTAGCTGCTCATAAATTTAGCTCCGATTGCGGTCTTTGTGAGTGCAGCTTTTTAACATATGCTGATAGGCTCCTGTGCTATAATATGCAAATGCAATTCTGGCCAAGAATCGGTCGGACAATGTAGTCAGCTCTCCGCACTGCGGACTGTGTGCTGGCGTGTTCACGGCCGCCATGTCGTTTGACACATTTAATTGGAAGTCAATTGGCCGGGCTGGGAGTGATTGCTGAAGTGGCAATTGGCGATGCCACAAAGGCGTGCAAATGCCCGGTATATGCCTGGGAAGTGAAATGCAAAACCAGTTAATCACTGAATCGATCAGGGAAGTCGATGCCAATATCGCATTAACGCATTTGAATTGCAAATGGCTTGGGAAAATTAGCAATAGAATTAGATCTCTTGGATTATTAAGAAAAAAAACACAATGCAAAAGGATTCATTTTTAAAATTATATATATAAAAATGTGAACTTATTAAATATATAATAGAAGGTGATGCTTTATCTAAAGGATAGAGCATTGTCAATTTAAATATTGAATGTAATGTAAAACTAGCAGCATGAATAAACAAAAAATTCCATATAAAATACTAAAAGTCCCTACTCAATACCCAAAGGACCTGAAAAGGCGGCGACAAACGGCGCTCCACACATATTTGTGACATCCAATGGGGGCCCGGAGCCGAAACCAAGACCGAAGCCGGGCTCTCTCCGGCCCATTGTCATGCCGGCATATTGATTGGAATACAATGGATCCTTAAAGTGTGCTTACAAGCGCCGTAACTCAAACAAATTGCAGCGCCCAAACGCCTGACTCAAATGGACGAAAGCAGCAGAGGGAACAGCAATGCCACAACAGCAACATCAGCTGGAACGACGACGAGGACGACGACACTGATCAACAGGCGCGGCGGCATGGATGCGTCGGATTTTCGAACACGGACAGCGTTTTGGGGGACGTAGATGAAAGGAGGATAGGGGCTCCAGGGGCAGGCAATGCGGTTTACATGATGCCTACACGACAGGACAGGAGCGGCCTGGGCCAGACTTGGTTAAGCAAAATAAACCAACCGCTGCCCTCATCCCACAACACACTGGTCAATACAGGGAATTGGAATCATATTCTAAAGAATTCAATGCAAGGCTGGGTCTGATATTCAAGATCGGAGGCCGACAGCAAACACTAATATCATGAGTCTCAAATAATATACCTGCAAAGAATCCACATCTCTTTCTCATCTCAAGACTTGTTCACTTTTTCAAGCTGCTGATCAGATTCTTGTTCAACGAGTAAAATAATGCCAATTATTTTCAAGGAAAAAATGCACTAATTTGTAAGTTTCTCCATATAGACAAAGTATTCCTTTCGCTTCACTAAATAATCCCAGTCCACACCTAAAATCCGCTTTTGCTAATTGCCAACAAATTCTTAAAATCCTTGCCACACTGTGCACTGTGATTGTTTGGCTGTCCGACTGCTCTTGGCCGCCTTGAATTATTTGAAGCTCGCCAAGAAAGCCATACGGACACGGACCAGAGGCGCTACTGACGCGCTTATGTTAAATTTACCAAACAACCGATTTGTATGCAATTTCGCGATCGGGAGTCTCCGAAGCAGACGGGGCCCGACGACTGAAATCCAAATCCCAGCGAGACATCATGACGTCGTGGATTTGCAGCGGGGCGGGCTGCCGGTTCCTGCTCTCGAGTCCGAATCCCGGCTGCATTGTCATTGTCTGAGTCTGCTGCGCGTCGCGGAGTCTAGTTTATTGGCGCGACTTTTTATTTGCATTCGAAATGTTTTTGCGTCCTTTTTATAATTTTTGAAAAAAGTTTTCATCTTTGTTTTTGTCTGCTGCACGTGATGTATGCGACGTGAGCCGCCAGTCTGCAAAGGCCAGGTGACACTGGAAATAAATGGGAGAAATTGTAAAATCAGCATAAAGTATTTAGATACTGTATGTGCATGTGAGTTTACGGAATTTTGCATGAATGAAAGTTACAAGGTATTGTAGATACAAATTTGTCATATTTAATACTTTCCGAATGCAATTCAAAATTTACCAGACATTTTTCTCTGAGTGAATCGTACCATGTCTGCCCAACCACACAATTGCCTTCAGTTTTGGACGCTCTGCAATTATTTGCAGAATTCCTTAGGAATATATATTGACTCGGACTAGAGTACCCGGCAGCAGCAGCAGACGACTGACCAACTCAGCCAGGGGACTTCTTCTGACAGGCCATACAAGGAAGCCCAGCGAGCCAGCAATAGCAATCGTAAATGTGGCGTAGAAGCTGCAGCTGCTGATGGTGCTCGTGTCTGCGACTGTGGCTTTGAGTCGACTCGGGCTCTGAATGAAGATTTAAATTCCGGTGTAAGTTTCTTTGCTTCTGCATAGACATTCCTAAAATTGCCAGTTAATTTTTACTACAAATTAAATAAATTAAAAGTCTTATCCACAGAAAAGCCCAAAGACATACATACATATATTATATATTATTTAATGGAATGTGATACCAGATAGTCTTTCATGAACAAACATTATGTATGAACTTCTTTCCTTTATCTTCGAACTTTGCTCATTAAAAATAATTAACCACTTGGCATTTTGCTAACCCTCACTCAACAAGAACCAACAATCGGGGACGGATTACAGTTCCCTTCGACAACAAGTTTATTCAATCTGCACACAAGATGGCCAATTCGAGGCGAAACCGGGTATTAGCACCCATTATTGGCAGCCAATCTTTGGGACCGAATAACAAAGTCCCGCACCCACCCAGGCTGTATGTGTGTTATATAGACTCAACGGCTGCACCAACCCATAAGGCAAATTGGCGACTGCCCCAAGTGTCAAATTAGACAAACAGCAGACCGCATATCCAATCCCCACTACCCTAGTCCCAATGCAAACTAAACTCGAATCAAATCAAATGCTCGATGCAAATTGCATTGCGCTCACTCGCTGTCGGGGCTGCTAATTTTCTGCGAATCGAATCGCGTTCCTCGAGAACGAGGCCCCCGAGTGAGATCGCAGGTATATAGTATGGAGTAGTGATAGATTTGCATGTGGGTGGTCAGCAAATTGCCGGAACGTGAGCACAATTTTTAAATTAACGGCCCAAAAGTGGTTAGAACGGCAGAACAGCAGCAACGGTTCGCTCCAAGGCGCATTCCTTGCACAAAACTGTTGCAATTAATTGCGTAAAAGATCTAAATTTTTCGCCCTCCCTTTGCCCCCTGACTGTGTTTCCACCACTTCTCTTGGGGCAACAATGGCGTCTTGGGCAAACTTTAAAACACCCATTGCAACCGTCAAGCGCCGCATTATCGTCGAAGTCGCATCGCACAGTGTTAGAAGGATATTCAAATCTACCGAATTAGAAATCTACAGATTAGAACCTAGAAAATAAATGCTATTAATTTTGCTTAAGGAACAAGGTTGAATTAAAAAAAAAAAAACCTCCAGAATTCAATAGTAATATTTTAAAGAATGGAAGAAGTCGTGCATTTATTTCATGACAAATTAACCTCTCTCTTGTCAGTGTCTTAAAATCTATTCCTTTTTGTTTCAAAGACATATAAAATAGAAAAACAATTCAAAATTATAAATATAAACTACTAAACTCTTAAATTGGATTAATTAAAATATTTACTACCTATTGTTCTGCACATTTCGTGATCGTTTTATGAACCCAACCACTGTGCAGCTCTCGGTCGTCATGGTCGTCGTGCCTTTCGGTTCGAAACGTGATCGATAGACCGACTACCACCATTGGCCAGCTTTGGCCAGAACTGAAAATTGGCTTTTGCCGTTTGCTGTTGCCAAATGTTTGGCCTTAGTCAAATTATGTTCTTTGGCTCGTTTGATAATGAAACTGCAAATTGAAGTTGGGAATTGACTAACTGACTGACTGGCTTGGCAGCTCAGCCCCCAAATTGTTTGCTCACACCGTCCCGAAGCCACGCTAATGATTACGTGTTATCGTGTTGTAATTTTCACAGGCCCTAATGACGAGTCTCCTGATCGGATGCGAATCCGACGACTGGGCCGCATCAGCCATCCATCTCCATCTGCGCCAGCCATCGGATGGGATCGATCTGGCTCTAGGTTAGACACTAACTGGGCTCATCATGGAGCGTTAACAAGCTCATTTTTCTAAACTTGACGTGCTGAGTCCACCAACCACCAATCGACTGGCTGGAGGATCCACTTAGGCAAAGATCGTTGCAGATTATCGGAGCCAGCCAACTTTGGTAATTTACTTGGCCATGGCCACTTTCGAGCGTTCCCAGCGGTGGGATCATAAATTGCAATTGTTTATAATGCGATTGCGCGCGTTATATCCTGGCACTTGGAACATAAACTGTATATGAAGGCTTAGGTCTCCATAATAAATGGAATACGCAAATTCTTGTTGTTTTTTTTAGTAACTGATTGGTGTATTAGTTCCTTGGCTTTACCAACTTGAACTTTCATAGTGTTTTAGTTGATTAGTTCTTATAAACTCACAAAAATCTGTATAATACATGAATAAATTTTAAAAAATTACTGGTGATAGATCTTCGATATTTTTGCTTGGTTTTGTATTATACAAAGATGCAATCCCTTTATATTGAAAACCACTTGAAATGCCGTTCCAAATTATGCTACAAAACGTTGCAGCTTGATGTTGGGCTCGAAAATATTCATTATCTGATATATATTTTTTTTTTAAATGCATGACAATTTCTGAGGAACCTCTAATAAATAAAAGTTCTTCAAATATCGATAAATTTCGTATTTCCAACAAGCCAAAAAGTAAGCTAAAAAAAGTGTAATTTTATATTGGATCTTATGTGCTTAAGAAAATTGAGCAATGTAGCCATAATGATGGCACAAAACCAACACCCACGTAAAATTCAGATAGGCAGTTATATGCTGTAAGCAGCAGAGACGGAAAAAGTAAACATTTATTAAATGTTGGCCAAAGACAAACAGACGTTTTCCTGGCAAATCAGAGTCCGACGTGGAAAAGGAAGAAGCTGCCACGATGATCTGGCCAGAGCGAGTAGGGCATATTAAATTGAATTTTTATGTTCTCACAGCCCAGGAAAATCATGTGCCAGACCAAGGATCACTCGGCTCTGCGGAGTGTGTGTGGGGGTTAATAAATAGCCCCAGAAGCAGGGCTCGAAGGTGCCCTGCCTGGATGGTGCGGTAAATTATGGTTATTTAAATAAACAGCACACGATTTGATTTGGCGGTCCAAAAGTGTTGCCAGCGCAGCCTCCGAAATTGGAAGAGCGACGCGCCGACGACGTCTAGAAATTATGTTGTAGTTTGGCCAGCAGGATCCGATCCAATGATAATGATGATGATGATGCCGCTGCGCTGCACCCAATGGAAGGAAGAGTCCATCAACTCTTGATTGAGTAACGCCCCAGAACTGGCGTCTAATTATGAGTTCCAGGAGTTATCAAGTGCTGAAGCCGGAGCAACTGGCGGAGCTCTGAGGCATTAGCTGATGTGCAGCATTGACCTGGCCTAATCGGCGATAAGACTCGTGATAAGCAAACACTAAAGGTGCGTGGACTCGGCACTGAAAATATTTAAGATCATTTCTACTTAGCTTTACAAAAAACTGCATATAAGATATTTTGTTTTTCAAATGGGGTAAATACATGGGGAAAAACTTTTTAAATTCATACCTTATTTCCTTAAAATCGATGGGAATTTAAATATTATACAGCTTATTCCGCAAATAATGATGGTAATAAAATGGTTTCAGGATCTTAAACATGATTTTAATTTATTGAAATAGCGGATTTTCTTATTTGTTCAGTGTATATTAACTGATGCGACCTTTTGGCCCACTGTTGAACTGAACTGAAACTGAACTGTTCTGAGACAGAGTTAACTGCCAGTCAGAGTCCTTGCCATGGCGATTCTCGTTGGCGTTGCGGTGTTTTGTTTATTTTGAGGCTATAATTTAAGCAGATAATTGCACGCTGGCGGCCAGAATTTGTAACTAAACTGCAAATTAGCAGCCAATTGCCAGGTCGATTAATAACCATAATTATTAGCTCAAGCGCTGACGAGCGAACGTCGCTCCGCAAAAACACAACAAGGACGAGGATGCGGATCTTGATGCGGCAGAGCTGTCTGCAAATTGCGCTTGGCCAGGTCCCAAACATAAGAGTCATGCTGCTGGCCCTCGATTGCCAATTCCTGAGACACCGAGGAGCATATGGAGAGCACTGAAAAAGCAACTGATTTTACTAAAACTATACAGAATTATATTTAATTTTAAGTCGTATTTTCACAGAATTGTTGGGACTCTTTAAGGTAAATACCAATAAATTAGCTATGTTACGTTATATACCCTTGTAGGGTATTATAATTTTAGTCAGAAGTTTGCAAATCAGAGAAGGAGCCATTTCCGACCCTATAAATCATATATATTCCTGATCAGGATCGACAGCCGTTTCGATCTATCCATGTCCTTCTGTCCGCTCTTATGCAAATCATTCTCACTGAATGGCCAATTTTTATTATATCCGAATTTCGATTTTTCATTTTAATGATCTGATTGCAAACTGCAAGGGTATCTAAACTTTGGCATATGGAAGTTAAATTTCTTTCTAGTTGAAAATAAGGCTTTTCTAAAATTTGTAAAAACCCCCTAAAATCCATAAGAGTACATAAGAGGTTGAGTTAAACTGGATACATGTACGTATGTCTAAAAATGCCCAAAGAAATATTTTTCGCTAAATCCTCGATCTAAAAACTAGAAAACTGTTCTACAAAGGAACAGTATTTTGTTGAGTGCACAGATCCCCTGAGTATCGACTCCTCCATTCCGTCCCTACTCCCAGCAGCAATTTAAATAGTGAGCGCCTGGCTTAATTACATAAAACAGGCAACACAAGCGAGCAGTCAAGCTCTGTTCGGAATATATTCACTAGCCGGCGGCGCAGGCGTCGAGCATCGGTCTCGGTCTCAGCTTCGGTTTCCGTCCTGGACCTGGGCCACTTTTGATGGACATGTATGTGTCTAATGAATCATCCTAATTAATGTGCGCGCTTCGAGCATGCAAATAAAAAGCCTGCAGGAAGAGGAAATCGAACCCATGGCGAAGAGTGTTGAAAG
>VNJT01006886.1:0-116905 GCA_008042655.1 Drosophila burlai | reverse complement strand
ATACCTCAGCACTGGATCATGTGAAATGAAACAACCAAAGTTTTTCCATCAATTTAAATGTCCCTCTAGGTATTGACGTCGAGTTTTTAATTTTTTGTAATTTTTTGAATTTTTTACAAGACTTGAAAGTGAAAATACCACATTTTTGGACAAAATTCATGACTATTGTTGTTAATAATAAAAAAAATTAAAATCAAAATCGAAAAAATCTCGACGTTGTTACCTCATAAATTATGTAAGGAAAAACTGTAAAAAATTTGAGAACGATCGGTTGAATAGTTTTTGAGATACAGTGTGCACCGACTCAGAAAACATCGATTTGAGAAAAACGTGTTTAAAGTTTTTCGTAGCGGTAAGACCCTGGTAAAACCCGTCTACTTACAAAGCTATATCTTTGTGAGTTTTGCTCCGATTGACTTCATATTTACAGACAACATTCTTGAGATACTATACTTTCATAATATGCAATAAAAAAAATCACTTTTTTTGAACCCTCAAAACCAGACCCCTCCCTTAAGTTATGAGACTATTGCTCAGGTATGGCAACCTGCTGCCATGCAGTATAAAATAATTATCTACAAAATAGACCTATTATTATTCATTTTTTAAAGCCTACCTACCATGGATATACCCCTCTTTATTTAACCATATATGGGGTACTTTCTAACATCATTAACAATCACGCTCGCAACGCAAAACGTTTTTATTTTCTGTTTTATTTTCTCTTGACTTCATTTCACGCTCTCCTCGAAATGGCGAATTTAAAAATATGAGCTCATTCCCAAAATTTAGACAATTTCCAGCTGTCCGACCGTACGTCCATCTCGGTGACTTTTACGCCCAAATACGGCGGCCGACTGTCTTTCTGTTTCCTTTAGCCCACATAGCCAGAAGCCAGTTTGGAATTGGGTTTCCAGACGGCGGTTCAACCCACGCAGAGAGCTGAAAACTCCATGACTTCACTACATATATTCGCCATAATTCGTGTGTGTTGTCTCTATTAACTATTGCTCGCCTCGGGCCATGCCGAGGTATATAACTTTAATTAACAGCGAACAAGTTGTAACGATTCCTAACCAAAAAAGAGCAACCGGCAAGGGGCCCCAAAACAAACAAATAAAAAACACAAATCGAAAAATCACAGCCAAAACAGCGCAAAACGAACCCAACTTGGCTGATAAAAACACCGCCAAGACCAAGACGAAGTCAACACCTGACGTCAGATGGCTGAGTGAACTAGTTTGTGATCTCCAAATCTAATTAAGTTTGAGCAACATTCGCGCTCGGTTCCACGGCGGACGTGGTTTGGCTCTAGAAGCCGCAGAGAAAGCTAGGGAAATGAGGCGGGAAAAATTGGCAAGAAACCCTCCTATCTCACTCTCTGCATTTAAAACTGGAGCTATGCTCGTTCTCAGGGCACTATTAAAATTCTAGAATGGATTTGTAATAATTAAGCGATTGTTGAGAGTTGTTTTTTGCTTTGTTGTAAATTTAATGGGACAACGCGTTTCCGCTTTAGCGATTTATGCGAAAGCTACGCGATGATCTCTTAACAATTTGCATATTGAAATATATAACTTAAAAGGTTGTGAGTTTTATAAATAATGTTTTCACTCATGCTGATACCCTTTCTGCTTACACGGAATTAAGAAAATAAAAATCATTTTTATAAGCTAAGTTAATATCTTATTGCTTATTTTTAAATATTTATCCGCCATCTAATACCCTTTTCTCTATTAAAATATTAAATCAAACTAAGAAATAATTATCATAAATAAATAAATAAAAATAAATACAGAAAACAAATAACTGTTAAATAATTTTCTAAATAAAATGAAGATGGCTACATCTTTTCCTTTCTTTACCCCTTCCCCTTTATATTTAATACATAAACACCGATTAGATCACATTTTAAATATTTGCAATGACATGAACTTCCCCTCCGGCTGATTACCTTTCCGCTTTAACCTTTTCTTTGGTTATTGTATTTATTTTGTGTGTGCTTAACGCTTTTTTTAGTGTGTTGTGACTTTGAAAAATGAGCTGAGCCGCTGTCTCGGGTCGAGCAAATACTGGTTATTAGAGCTGATGTCATGGGCTCTACGGCCCCCGGAGAAGTATCAAAAACTCCGGCTGGGAACCTGCGGCAGGGTTACTCCAACAAGTGACATCAATACGGGGGAGTGGGTGGCGGTGTCTCATTGACAAAACAAAGGCAGGAGTGCACAGCTGACTGGGGAGGCGCTGGAGAAGCCCTGCGCCGCCAGGAAATGCCAATAGTCAGACGGATAGACAGACAGACAACACACAGTCAATGAACTTTGGGGTCGGGTCGGGCCGGGTCAGCGCCGACACGCAATCCTCAGACTTGGTTAACGCCTACTCCAGTTTTTATATCCTTACCTCAGGCTAATGCAATATCAAGAGGTATCTATCTCTCTTCCTGCTCCTGTTTCCTCGGGGATTTCCGTTTGATTTTTCGTTGCTTTCTTATTTTGCACAGAAAAAACTTCACTTTGCTCCTGGGGGCAACAGTCCTTGTCGGAATTAAGAGCGATTTTTAGAGGTTTTGCAAACCATCTGTTCACTCGAAAAACTCTCCAAGAGATTCGCTTGATTCGTTGTCGTGGCTGATTTATTATTTCGTTGATTTGTTCGTTCGTTGATTGGTTTCAAGTGACAGCCACTCTTGAGTGCTCGAATCTATTACGGGGTTTCCAAAAATACACACTTTTCTGATTTGATTTAATTTGTTGTCGGTTTGTTGTTTTGTTTTGCCGCCGGGTTGGATTGCAGGTGATATTAGCTAGGTAGCTGGGAGCTTGAACCGCACTCGAGGGCTGTCGAACACTAAATGCGAGCCAAAGTCGCAAGCGCTCGGTTTTTCGTTTCATTTTCGGCGTCGTAACAGCTGATGTAGAGCTTAACAGAGCTCTGTTCAAGAGTGACTGTTGTGGAATTGGAATAGGCATTGGAATTATTATATGTCAGGTCGGAAATGGTATTGGAATTGAAATTAAAATGGGAAATAAAATTAAAATTGCATAACTTTCTGCGTGTGTTTTCAGGATGTTTTCTAAAAAACAATACTTAATTATTTCTTTACTGTTGAGGAATTAGAAAAGAATATAATTAGGCATTGTAATGGGGCAACAAGATCGGTATTTAAATTGGAATCAGGAAGAGAATCATAATTACAATTACAATTTTAACAGTTCGTACAAATTTTAGGGCACTTCGCTTTAGTTTTACGAAAAATAGACCAGCAAAAAATTTATATAGGAAAATATTATTAGGACTGTAAAATCTATCTCTGCAAAAATATATGATACAAAACTAGCAAGGGAGTGCCTTGGGATTCCATTTCTCATTTCACAACTATTAATTTCCCATATACTTTTCCATTCCTCTCATATTTATCCGTATTTAATTCGACTTTTTTGGTTACTTTACATGCTTCGAGAAAGTCCGATCTGGGGGAAGGTCGCCTTACATAGACATTGCCCCCGGACGCCTGCCCACGACTGCGAATTGTATCTTAATGGCTCATTGACTATCGGTAATTCGATTGGGGCTTGCGCTCCGCTCATCGGGAAGGCCTATTTATGGAACACACAAATGCCGCTTGTTTTGTGGTTATGTAATGCGAGATCGCGGTCTTGCCTCTGGCAGATCTATCTGGCAGATCTATCTGCTGCCTGATGCTCCTCTGCTCTCTGCCTGCCTCCAAATCCCAGTCAAAAGTGGTGCACCACAGACAGCCTTCACCCACACACGTGCCTAATGGAGCATGATCAATTCGTTATTTGCACAGCAACTGCATTTATTTTAATGTGAATTTAACAGAGTTAATCATGTAGAGGAGTAGTTGTTAAAATATAAATGATAAATACTAAATCTGTAAGGAGAATGAGCTATAGTTTATATATTTCTTTAAAGGAGGGGTTTATGCTTCTATTTATTATAGTTTCCATATTATTTATAATAAATGGATATAATATTATGGTAACCACACTGAAAAAGAGGAACAATTCCCCCTAAAAGCAAAGTTAATTTTGAATCTTTTAATAATCCAGCCTTTTGTACATTTCTTAAAAATTATATTCTCTTTATTATTTTACAAATATTATCCTAATAGTAGGCAATATAAAGGAAATAAAACATTTTATAGCCCCAAATTCCAGTTAACCAAAAATCATTTATTTTTCTTGAATTATACACATTTGGGTTGCATAGTTTTGGGGCTAAATGGCGAAATAAAGCGACCGATAGCTGAGAATTCACTCCAAAAATCCTTTGATCACCCAATTAAATGGTAAACCATATGGTAAGCTACTTACTTAAAAATGATTTATTTAAATATCATCTGAAATATCTCTGAGTTGCCAGAAAAACCGCAGCGCTCCTCAAAGCTGGCTGTGATATGAATATAGTTAAACAACATTTCACCGCCACTTTGAAGACAGTTGCAGTTTTTACACCTTTAATTATTGTTATTTAATATTGAAATTTAATTAAATAAGATTTTAAAGACCCAAAAGACACTATTCAAAAAACACAACTATTATTTTCGTTTTGTTTTTATTAGCAATATCACGTTGATGATTTAGGTTTTTTTTCTGGGCCTGGTTTTCGTATGTCGTATGTTTATCGTATATATATAATATATATAGTTTGCTAGAAGTCAACTAAGCCGCGTATTGTTATATGTTTAGTAGTGTAACTTGTAGATTGCATATGTTCTGAAGTATCAGATGCTACTGCCCCAGCGATAGATAGATAGAGAGAGGAATCATCATCAGCATTGTCGTAAGCCTACTTAAAAGCTAGCCACATATATAGTGTTCATATATATCGTATATAAACGTATACAAACTCCAGTTTGTTTGTGTATATAGTTTGGTTTTTCCGTATCAAAAAGCTGTATCAAAAAGGTTGTACAAAATGCTGGCTTTTTGGTTATCGGTTTCTCGGTTTTGCTTTTGCTGTTTTTTCAGTTTGATTTTGGGTTTTAGTCTGGCTATAAGTCTATGTGAGTTGCTTGTGTTTTTATTGGTTCTGTTCTTCGGCTGCTGGTCTGATCTTTTGGCTCGCAAACATTACATTTTCTTAACTCTTGTTGAAACCGCAGTCTTCCTCTTTGCTAAAAAAAATAATAATAATAATAAAGGGGGCCCAAACATAAAATAAATGTTCACAAGTACATTTTATTGTTGATTTTTCTGGTTGTTTTCGGTTTTTCTCTTGGGTTTTTGCTTAATCAAGAAATGATAAAATTAATTAAGTAAAACTTTTCATAAAAATACAGTAAAATATATAAATATATATGCATTCATATATCGTAATAGATCATTATATCATTAAAAAAAAACTCAAGAATTCAGTTTAAAAATATATAAAGCATAATATGGTATTATAAATGTCGCGTTTGGAATATATATATTTATATAATATCCATAATATATATGTAATATATTCGCATGAAGATTTTAAATACAATTAAAAAATCGCGCCAAGAATTAAACAATAAATCACAAAACTTAAACTAAGCACACACACGTACAAAACTAGGTCTAAAAATGTGGTTTTGATGATCCTTTCATCATCTTTATCCTTTCTATTTATCCTTTTTATCAGTTTGAGGCTTACTTCTAAGATTTTCTTTAATGCTTAATCAGTTTTCTTGTTTCTTGTTTCATAATTTTTACTTAGAGCACAGTGGCTATCGCTATTTTTTAAAAAGCACAATTAAATATCATATATCATGTCATATTCATATCATATCATATTCATACCATATCATATATATGTCGTAATCGTAATCGTGTGAAATGTATCAAAAATTGGCCTATTAACTACAGTTTATACTATATACTTTAAACGCATTTTCCCTTCGCTTTACTTTCTTTTTATATATAGTAGTTGCTATATATATATAAATGTATGTGACTGACAGTATTAACGCGTTCATATATAAACATAATGATATCATTAATCGCTCGCTCTCTATCGAGTAATCCAAGTAGGCCCACGTATCGTCTGGGTAACTTATGCGTAATAAATCTATATATATTTATATTTTATATATATATATCTGTTGTAACCTTCTTCACATTATCTCTTAATGATGCTTTCAGTGTAATCCTCTTAGTCGGTCAGCGTCTGGGCCACTAGAGCCAGCTGGTCCATGAGCACACGGAAAGCGGGACGCTCCTCGGGTCCATGTGACCAGCACAACTTCATGACCTGTTGTTGGGGATTTAAGATAATAATAAATTAAATTTAAATTTTAAACAATTTTAGCTTAACTCACATCGTAAATCTCCTTGGCACACGACTTTGGTTTCTCTAGAATAATACCGCGCTGCACACGCTCCACCACCTCGGTGTTCTTGAGGCGGCCATAGGGCATCTTGCCACAGGTGAAGATCTCCCACATGAGGACACCTAAAAATATGGTAACAAATGAATAAGCATTTAAAGAAATTAAAGAAACACTCACCATAAGCCCACACATCACTCTTGGAGGAGAATCGCGTGTAGTTGAGGACCTCGGGCGGTGCCCACTTGATGGGGAACTTGGTGCCGCCCGAGCTGGTGTACTGATCATCCAGCACGTATCGCGCCAGGCCAAAGTCCGCCACTTTAACCACATTCTCAGAGCCCACCAGACAGTTGCGGGCGGCCAGATCGCGATGTATATAGTTGTGACGCTCCAGATAGGTCATCCCCTTGCTCACTTGTATGCACATGTCCAGCAGCAGGCCCATGTTGCCGATGAGGGTCTTCTCGTGCCGCCGCAAGTAGTTTAACAAGGAGCCGTGCTTCATGTACTCGGTGACAATGTAAATGGGTCGATGCTTGGAGCACACACCGTACAGCTGCACCAGATTCGGATGCTGCAGCTTGGTCATCACCTTGGCCTCCTCGATGAAATCATCCTCGGACATGGTGCCCTCTTTCATCATCTTAACGGCCGTATCGATAGATCCGCGCCACTTGCCACGCCGCACCACACCGAATTGACCCGAGCCGAGCTCCTCCATCAGCATCAGTTCCATGGGATGGATCTCCCATTTGTCGTGGGATAAGCCAGCCGTCGGTGGCACGGGGCGATCGCAGGGCGAGGACTTTAGGCGACAGGCCAGGCCGCCAGAGTTGTGGCGATGATAGTTGATCAGATCGGGTATAGTTTCACAGCAATGCTTCTCGCTCAGATAATACTCGCAGCGGGCATTCTGCTTGATGTGATAGTGCTTTACGTGCGATTGTGGACTGTGGATGGAGCAGGGATCATGGATCAAAATTAATATAATTTGTACAAAGAGGAAGAAGGCGTATTTTAATGCTTACACTTTGGTATGCAGCGATAGTGTGTAGAGACCCTTGGTCGATGACTTGCGCACCACAAAGCAGCCCTCCTTGTCGCCCTGCTTGAGCAGGGATTCGGCTCTCTGTCGCGACATGTCGCCCACATACCATCTGAAATTAGGAAAAAATCACAAATTAATTACAAAATTTAAATTTACTTTAAAATACGGCAAAGGAAGCTGCTCGTTTTACTCACTCATAACGCTCGAGGCCCAGCAGCGCCTTGGGCTTGACATAGTTGCTGGGTATATAGCCGACATTACCTAGGCCATCTTTGACCTTCCACCAGTGCTCCTGTGAGTCATCGATTACCTCGTATTCGGCATTCTGTTTATAGAGGAAAACATTTTATTTAATAAACAAAAAAAGGAAAGTAAATTTAAATGAGAACTCACCTTTTCCAGCGATAAATCGCCACCTTCGATGGCCTTGAATGGATACAGGGCCACCACCAATTTCACAAAGTGTGAATTGTCCTGGAAGATTAAATAAATATTAAAATACATTTAAATTAATATATAAAGACGATCTCCCCACCTTGGCTTTGGAATTGGGGGTTCCAGGTGTGGGTATACCGCCCGGCATATTGGCATCCAATAGAGTTCCGTTGCCGTTCAATAAAGTTGGCGACTGCTTGAAAGTTGTCAGCGAGGACTACAAATTTTGTTGGGAAAGTTTAATAAATCCGATCGATGGTTTAATCAATTTTCCTCACTCACCTGAGGCTGCAGCGATGTGGGCGTGCAACTGCCGCCACCACCTCCTCCTCCTCCTCCAACGCCGCCGCCGCCTAGGCCAAGGCTGCCTCCACCTCCCACTCCCACTCCGCTGCCCACTACTACACCGCCGCCGAGACTGCCCGAGCTATTATGCTGCAGGCTGAACTGGCTGTTGGTCGTTGAGCTGTTCGGGCTGATGCTGCGCGTTGAATTCTGGGCTGGAGAACTGCCGTTGCCTGGAAAAGAGGAAACAAAGTGGAAATTAGTTATTGAATTCAATTACTTTTGTGGCTTAAAGGGATTTTTATTTAGTTCAAACTATTCAAGATCGTTGATAAAGTTTTTTGTTTTTCTTAACAAAAAAATCAAGTTTGTTGCCTAAGTCTTTCGTTTAGTGGTCGGAATGAAACAATGAAAAGCAAGCTTCTTTTCATGTTTCAATTATTATAAAAACATATAAAAATTATATAAAGATTTATTGTTTAGTTAATTTAGAAAATAAAATTATTTTGATTGATATCATTTTTGTGGAAATCACAGTTTAAAAACATTCTGACTTTGCTTTTATATAAAAAATGTTCTTGCTATTAATATGAAACAAACTCTTTTTTTTTCTTTTTTTGTAAATTTTTAATCACACAAAACTAAAGTATAAACATTTTTCAAGCCCCAGGGCTGGCCAATTAATTAGCCATCGACAGATATCGCAAAATCGCCTTATGTTACCCACTTGGATGTCTACTTTGTGTGTTTTTTGGTGGCTTGCGATTCTTGTCAAGGTAATAATTAATTAGACGGCTGGCCAAGCGCTGCCGCTGACACTGAGCATTGACAAGATTTTCAATGGTTCAAGGCGCCCCCGTCGCCCACAATTCGCAGATAAATCAAAGACACATCGTCGAAATCGGACATTGGAAAGCTTTTTGATGAGCTGCTCTATGCTCCGCAGGCGGACTTTGCTCGGTTTAAAGCGATTTCATCTTGGGGGTTTTTCAAGTAATAACAATAATAATAATAACGTTAGCTGGCAAAGTGAACTCCAAAGTGTAACCCCAATTAAAGAAAAAATACTCGTAAATAAAGATAAATAAATGAAACTTAAATGCCAGCCGAGTTTCGGCATTCGAGTGGGCGTCTCTTATGCAATCGCCCCTCAGCAAGTGAGTCAACATCGACGGCTGATACACATTTTCGTTTATTTTTTGTTGATTTTCGGATTTCAGATTTTTTTTTATTTTAATTTTCTGTCTGTGTTTCTTCTGTGCCTTCCCCATGCAAAGTTGATGAGAGGCGAAGCGCCGGAGAAGTGCTTGAGGTAGGCGCCTCCGCTCGAGAATCGCAAACGCGCATCGTCTGCTTAAAACAAAAAAATATCCATAAAATAACAAAAAGTGAAGGTTAATTGCCAAGCGAAAGTGACTGCCTAAGGCTTAGACGTTGCCGATTTCCCAAGACGCGACGCTGTGCTATTTATATACACAAATTGATACGAAATATTATGGCCAGATTGCCCTGCTATAGGCTGCCTCCCAATTGATAAGCCAATTTTCTTTCCTTCCCCCTCATCAATATCAAACATTTTTCTTGTGAAAACTCGTACTAGTATCTCCCCGTCACGCCTCCTTTTCCGAGCTTACAAGAAAGACGTGCCGGCAAACGATGACAAAAGCCTCGAAGGCATCGAGAGTACAAAGAGTACTCCGTGCCCCTGCATTGATGCCAGATTGAAACTAAAATAGAAAGTTTTCCTTTTCTTTCCCAGCGAAACGCAGCAATCGCACACTTGCCGGTGCTGCTGGTGCTGGTTGTTAAAGCCGCGTTCAAGCTTTTGTTTGGCCATTTTCCATGCAAATGAAAAGCACTTGAAGCATTTTCCCGGCACGTATATACTTATAACAGCAACAACAAGAAAATTGCCATCTGTGATGTATAACTTCCTCAAGTTGCTTGCATTTTATGCTGCTGTTTGACTTTGACTTTGGGCTTAAAGAGATCATTTAATTTTTAAGTCATATTAATGGGAACTTATGGGTACTTCAGCATAGATTTTCCCATTTTTAGTTTATATAAAAATATAGAAAACTTCAAGTTAAACGAATAAAATCTACTTTTTAAACACAATTAAAGTGTATTTCAAATTCCCCTGCATTTTTTGCCTACGTTTTTTAATCATTTTCCAAACGGAAGTGCACACTTCTCATTTTATGCATTTTTTCGCGACATGAAAGCTCTCTTTCTCCCCATTAAATTAATCATAAGCGGCGAGAGGAGATAGTAAAGTAAGGCAAAGTAAAATGGATATCAACAGGTGCGTTTCCAAGCCCACATTTTGCAATACATTTTGTCATTACCACCAAGCGACGCCAAGCCAAGCCAGGTACAGGTATTTATGGCTAATTGTGTAATTGCGCTGCTTTGTCTCTCTGCTCCGTTTTAACCCCCTTTTTAGCCGCCATTTTCCCCTCTCATCTGCCCAGCAACAACAACAATTTGTTATGCAAATTGCAATTCTTGTTATTGCTGTTAATGCGAAAGACTATTGTTATTGCAGCTGGGCTCAACCTCGAGTCGGGTGGAGTGGAGTGGCGTCAAGTCTGTGTATGTGTGTTTTGTGAAAATCAAAAGCTGCCAAGACTTTCAAACACGTGTTTGCCGCTTTGTTCTCAACTCTTTTAATGCCAAACAGGTGAAACTAATCGAAAACGCTTGGGCGATGACTCAAAAACTACTCTGAAGCTGAACAGTAAACGCCCACGAGAGTTACAAACAAGATCAGGGTCTGAGACCAATTGAAATTATTGAGGAATGTTGTTGGTAAATTAACATAAAGGTAGTTTCCTATTCAATATATTTTTAATTAAATAACATGTATGTATAATTAATTTGTCTATTACATTTTGCAGTTTCTTTTTAGAATTATTAAAATTATCAAACGAACAAAGAAAAAATCCGCACATTGTATGATTGGGATTACCAAAACAAAACACATACAAGCTGCTTTTGTATTTGGATCACGTATTATTTATCTAGTCTCTACTGGGATACTAGGATGCTAATACCAAATACTGTTGAAAGGACATTCTAAGAATATCGAAAAAGAAATCCCTGTCATAATGTTACAATTTAATCTCAACTATTTGAAAAACCAAAACATGCCAAAAATTTCCATTGGCTCGACTTCCATCACAAAATACAAAGCAAAATTTACGCCCATCTATGAACATCTTCCACAGACAAGATTTATAATACAGAAGTCTTTTAAATACATTTTCCCCACTCAAAGCTCATTAAAACATATATTTATAGCCGAAGAGTTATTTTAGACATAGCAACCAGTTTCTTTAGTTTTAAGGAAAGACAAGAATCGGATTATTACCCAGCTTCAGAGCCGATAAAAGCATCATAGTGTTGCTTCCAGCGACTGTCTTCTGCTTTGGCGAAGACTCTCGACGAAGACTCTCCACTGGACAGAAATTCCACACTCTCTGGCGGTGGTAATTGTGTCAATTCACTTTCACATAAATCGCTTGTTCGTTCGGTTTTACTTTATTTTATTTTATTTATAAATAGTTGATTTTGCTTGCTGCTTTTTTTTTGCGATTTGCAATTCTTTGAACTACAGTTTTCAGGCTGATGTTGCTGTTGGCGCAAACTGGTTTCTCGGTTGCTTCCTTTTTGCAATTCGTTGCAGTTGTTATGGTAGTTGTTGCTTTTTCTTTTTTTAATTTATCTTTAGAGTTGTAGTTGTAGTTGCTGCTTGCTGTTGACCTTTAAGCGTTCCCCATTCAGCGCGATGCTGAGCGGCTTTTACCGTTAAAAGCGTGGCCCTCAAGCGAATGCAACAAACAAATTACAAACAAAAAAAAAAAAACACTCAGAGCTTCCTGTGCTCAAGACTATAATTATTATTTTTGTTTTATTGCCAGTAGTTTTCCACTTTTTATTTATATTTTGCAATATTTAGTGTCTGTCTTCTTCTCTTTCACGCAATGGCAGGTGGTGACGCCATCTTGAAAACATTTTCCAGAGACAAGAGTTATCGGTGTTATTTTCCTCTATTTTAGGCATTAGTTATCTTTAGATTTTTAATTTTATTTTTTTTTTAAGGCACAAATAAAACCACAACTTTTAGGTTAGATATTATGATATTTTCATTAATTTCATTCCACATCGAGGCATGAAATAAAGCAGATTTTGTGCGCGACGCCAACTGTTTCAGTAAATGTTTAAAAGCCAACTGAAACCGAATTGGCAACTGAACATTTTTTTCAGCAGCAGCAACCTGAGCTGAGCTGTGAAAAAAGCAACAGCAACACGGAGGCCATAAACATAAAGTAAAACTTAATTGTAGCACTGAAGAGCGGAGACTTGGCGAGTGGAGAGTGGAGCAGCGAGCCAAGAGAATGGAGAGCAGGCAGCGGCAGCAGCAGTAGGCTCTACAAAAGCAGAAGCCGCCAAGCGAAACGACGGCAACTTGAGCAACATAAACAAGCACAGTGAATAATTTATACGAAAATATTATTATTAAATTATTATTATTATTTAAAAAAAAATCCCTGATAAACTGCAGAATTTTCCGATAAAATTTCCAACTGTGGGTACATACATAATATTAGGGATTTAAGGAAATATCGATTTTTTATCGATTTACATTCATGCATAAATTATTATTTTACCAATGCGATACAAGGGGGATAATTCGATCAATTGCTTGATTTTTTTTTTTTTTAACAAAATATAATCTAAAAAAAGGAACTTATTAATTTTAATAAAACCTTTTTTTAAATAAAATTGACATTTTAACGCATATATTTTTTAATATTTAAAATTTCGATTCATCATAAAACTTTTCGTTTCAATATACATAATTTCAAAACTTACATAAACTTATTTTAAACATTATGCAATAATTAAATTTTTTGTTTTAAATGTCTCCGATTTTAGAAAAAAATATTAATCTTTCACTGTTTTATATATTTTTTATATTTAACTTTAAAAGAAGCATTTAACTTAAATTTTGTTCACTGTGCATAGCCACACACACTCTCCCTTATATAGATATCCGATCAAGGTGCAGATTTTGAGTGCTAGGTGCCTCTTCGTCTCCATTTATTTCTTCAAGCTTGTGAAGCTGCAACTACGATTTTTTTTTGTATTTACCAAGCGAAGCGCCCTCAACTGTAAACTGATTTCTTTGGCTGAATGTTAACGGAAAAGTTCCAGCAAATGCAACACACAGTCACAGTCACAGCCATTACGACAATTACATCAATGAAATGAAACGAAACAAAACTTTTGAACTTTTGCTGTTGCTGTTGGTGTTGCGGAGAACAAAAAGCACGAAAACTCACTTGTATAATAGCAAGTGTGTGGAAAATAAAAAGGAAAAAGCCGCAAAAGAAACAAAACCGACAAAAAGTTGAGTTTCTTTTGTTGTTTCTTCTTCGCTGCGGCGAAGAAGATGAAGCAACAGGTTGGAAAATCAGCCAGAGCAAGCGAGACAGGTATGATGTGTTGTGTCTGCACACCTGAGAGCAGGTGGGTATGTGTGTGTAAGTGCGGCCAAGCCGGTAGCTAATAAAATATGAAATTGTTGTTAGCAACAGCGGTCAGGAAACATGTTGCTATAAACTCCAGAAACATGTTGGTATAAAACCATAATTTTGTATTTACTTTAAGGTAAATAATAGCTTTTGGTTTTTTAAGCAGAAATATATTTTTGTTCCAAGAAATATTTATTAAAACTAAACTTGTTAGTTTACTTTTTTCATATTTTTAAAACGGAAATGATTTTTCTTTGCTTTGTTAACACTATTTTTGGGGCTTAATTTCTAGTTAATTATTGTAAATATTTATCTTACATAATTAAGATCATTAGATCTTTAATCTAAAAAAGTCTTAGCTTCCGAAAGTAAACAATTAAAGCCTAAACTCTGATTAAGTTTACTCTCCTTTCATTGCGTTTTTTCTCAGGCAGCCTGAAAGTAGGCAAGGCATTTGATAAAAGTATCTTCTCGTGGTCTCAAAGCATTTAAGAAAAAGAAGAGAAAATATGAAAATAAGTGCCAACCAACATGAAAAAGATGATAATCATGCTAAAGAAAGGCTGAAGATGCCACAAGTCTAAACATTAGTTGTTCAAAGACCATTTAGCGCCTATGAACAAAAGGGCTTGTGAAAATCTGGGGTTAATGGGGGAAATTGTTGGGGAAAACTCAACTGACTGAGAAGGTAAATTAATAAGAATGAGCAGAAAAATAATGAGCAGTTAAATACGTTAAAGCTTAACTAACATATTTTAGTATTATAATTACTAATAATTATTAGTTTTAATTAAACTTTAAGTTAATATTTAATAGTATTCAACTTAAACTTTTCCTAATTTAAATATTTGTAAATACTCTAAAAGCACTAATAAGTAATTGCTCCTTCCCACAAAACCAATGTTATTAAGCCTGCAAAAACAAAAAAAATTAAGGTTAAATGTTTACATCCGAGGCTCATAAAAAGGCGTGTGAAAAATTGTTAACTAATTGGCAAGTTGCATGCAACAAAAGAAAACAAATAATTGCACGAAAATTGTTTTGAAAAATTGTGCAGTCAGCGACACCAACCACGACGACAGCAGCAACAATCAGCAAAACAATAACAACAACAGCAGCAGTAGTAATAATAATCAAACAGGAAACGGCAAAAGAGACAAACAACAAATTGGTAAATGCTTTTGTTATTGTTGTTATGCAAATGTGGGTTAATAACATTTTAACGCATGCGCCATGAATACAAAAATACGAAAAGCCACTTCTACTGCATAGCTCTCTTAGCGGAATTCTAATCAATTTGCAAAAATATTTGCAAAGCCGAGCTGACAGAACGTAAATAGAGTTAGCTGCCAGCAAGTTGATTGAATTGTTTTGTTTTGTTTTACAGTGATTATAATCCCACGGCAGTTCCTCCTCCTCCTCCCCAACTTTACACAGCTTGATTAATGGCCCGAACGGTGATTTGTTTAGCCAATTTACGTAGCAAGGAATGCATCGGCATCGGATTATGCATTCGATTCTGCTCAACATTATATGGCATTCAATTAACGCCAGACGGAAGTGCAAGCCAAGTGGGTTGTGCTGGGTTGAATAAGGCTATATTGGACAGGAGTGATCACTCACTGGCTACTGGTATTTAAGACTTCAATAACATAAATAATTAATTATAGATTCCCCTAACTGTAAAAGTGGAATTTTATGCATAAAACATCTCTTGGGGTATCGAGTTTCACATGGTGCATAATTGAGTGAGCTTTAAATTTATTTAACTGCTGATTACTTTTTTATATCTAATTTTAATTTCTGATGATTGAATATAATATTTTATGCTATTTGCTTCATCTTTTTGGCAAATATTTACACAATTTATTGCATTTTTCGCTGGCTTATCAGATTTTTCATGATTATGCAACTGCTTAAATTCCCATAAATCTTGAGTTAAGTTTCCCCCGGACAAAACTTATATCCCCGGGCAATCGCCGAAAGCCTTAAATCACTTTGCAAATGCAAACAAACAAAGCCTTTGGGTTTAGCAACCGCCTCTTAAAAACAATTGCCACTCCTCTCCCGAGGGGTTTCCTTGCTTTTTTATGTTTCCAATTAACACAACATAAAACAAAGCTCGAACAAAGGAAGAAATAGTCGCGGACAAAGGCGAAATCAATCGACACAATTTGCATATGAGAGAAGAGGTGACGTTGAAAAAAATAAAGCGGGCGTTGCTGGGCTGCTTGATATATTTTATGTTTTAGATATTTCATATTTATTTCGGTTTAGCCAGCAGCTTGCACTGGCTTGTGGTTTGGTTTTGTGTCTTTTATGCATTTTTAATGAAAGCATTTAGAGAAAACCCAACGAAAATCATAAACCTGATAAGCAACTTTTATGAGCTGACCTTGTTATTCTTTATGGATTATTTCATTTTGGGTTTTAAGAGTTTGGTTTTGTTTTCAGTCGCTTTTCCATTTTCAGGCATCATCAATAATTTTAATGTTTTCACATCTCAATGCAAATTGAATTTACAATAAATTAATGCGGGTTCTTTGGCTTGGCAACAACCAAGTACCAGAGACTCGAAGAATCAGAGACCTTAGCCAGCTGCAGAATCGCACGTAGATTCGTGCCCAGCAGCCAGAAGAAATCCCCCGTCTTTCAGAAGACTCACAGCGACAGCTTGCTGCTGCTTTGTTGGGTCTAAAAGACAATTTACAATAATATTTAAATATACGCTGCTGCTTATTTTTTGCAACTGCTTTTTGACTCGCCAACTGGTTTGGCGACTGCCCAACTCTCGTGTCGAGTTCGCCGCTTAAGTTAAGTTAAGTTAACTTGGCCCGAACGTGCTCACCAGATTTCTGTTTCTTCTGTTTTCGGTTTCGTTTCGATACTGGCATTTTTTACAAGCAATTTTCAACCGAATTGAGCGAAGGTTAAGTGGAAATGGCATCGGAATTCACACGCCACTGGGGTAAATCCCTCTTTGGATTCGGATATCGATAAAGCGACTAATTTCTACAGCCGAGTAAACTCAAAAACTTGACTTGGATCCATTTGTCGAGGGACTGGCAGGTGTGCCCGCCACAATAATTAACATCTGCGTCAAGTTTTTTAGCGCTGATTTTGCATTGCGGCACGATCTCGGTTCTGGGCTTTGTGACGTCATTTCGATCACACGTTTTTTGTTAAGGTAAATAAAATTATGGGCTGAAATTTAAGAGAATTGTGGGTTACGCTAAGGAAGTACCCTGGAAATTCAGAGCTTATTTAAATTTATTGTAGAAAACAGGAGCCCTTTTTTGCGGCTTAATTAAGGAATTAACTTAATACAAATCACTTTTCCATGCTCTAGAAAAATTCCTTAAATAAGAAATAATAGCTAAATAAGCATTCTAATAACAAACCCAAGTTACCCACTAATAAACCCCCTGGAGAATACTTCACATTCTCACATGAAACCCTTACTACTGGGTAATAACAGCACAGAAAACAACTGCAAAAATAAATTGAATGTTTCTGGTCAATTGGTTTGGTCAACTTTAAAGCACCGACCGAGAAACTCAACAAGTGGCTTGTGCTCGGCGCTCAAATTGCAAATGCAAATTGCAAATTTTTGTGGTCATTGTTAAGTAAAGGCCATAAATAGGCACACGGCAACGGCAAAAGCAACAGCAACGAAAACAATGCAATAATTTTATTGTCAACTTTGGCATGCCAATCAGCCAAAAATAAAGAAAACAAAACCAAACGCAAAGCCAGCACAAAGTAGAAACCGAAAGTCTAGCTAGAGCTCAAAGTGGGGCGTGCTTATAGGACAAAACAAAAAAAAAGAAGTCTAAAATGGGTTCCATAAAGGGGCTAAAAGCCAGCATCATGATGGAGCAGCTTTCAATCTTCGCATCTTTCATATGGAAATTACTAAGCAGAAAAAGTCTGTTCGATCTGCCAGGAGAGACGACTGCAATTTTCCCTGGCACTTTCGGTTTTAGGCCTGGCTGGATCTCGGATCTCCGAGATCTTCTGGGCTTGGCCGACGACTGCGACCATTGCTAATTGATTTCAATTATGCAATTGCCATGTCTCATCCAGCCCCTGCTGTCCCTCTCGCTTTTCTTTATCGTGTGCCTGGCATCGTCTCGCCCCAGCTGCTGTCATATGTTCTTATGCTTTTTTTTTCATTCTGCGCAGCATTGCGGCTGACGATCATCTAATAACCGCCTGCCATCCAAGCCATGGCCATATAATCATGATAATTGTCAGGGAGCGGGGAAGCCAGCGAGCGATGACTGCACATTGCAGATCGGCATCGGGCCGACTGTCGCTAAATGCTGACTGAAGAGGCACTGATGAAAATATTTACTTGCTCACAGAATCTTAAGTAATTCATTAACAACTCATCTTCAAAGATTTGCTATAACTTCTAGTAAATATTAGATAAATCTTAATTGTCAAGACAAACTACCTTACAGAAACGGTTTGTCTGAACAGGAACTATATTTCGCTTTGATTTTATTTCTTAGATTCCTTTATATTTATTTTATTGTTTTTTGAATATTTCTCTGATGTTTTAAAATACTTTTCCCTCAGTGCTGACTGCACCCTGTCTCTGACTTTTTGAATGGCAATCATCGCCAGCGACGCCTCTGCAGAGGAAGGGGATGACTTGGCTTCATCGTCATCGAAGGGAGCAAGACTAAGAGCCAGAGCAGGAGCAGGAATAGGAGAAGGACCAGAAGTAAGAGCTGGAGATGGAGCTATAGCTGAGGCTGCACTTTGCATGCCAGACAGCAATTCGTATCAGAATTGGTTTATAGATTGTTTACAAGTGGTAGGGCAATCTATGCCTTCAGAAATGTTTATACTGTCAGTGTTCATTTACGTAATTAATGCTCTTAAGGATTACTGTAGTGCATGCATTTTTCCAAAAGGAATAGGAAGCCTTTGTTTACGCTGTGAAATTGGTAAACAAACAAATGATGGAAAAGTTTCAAATTTATTGAAACTCTATTCTATTTACGTTTTGCAACTTTAGCTCCTTGAAAACCCACGACTTGCCTTATATATAAGCTTGTGATGAGTTTATTTTTAACACAGTGTGACTTTTTTTTACGCAAATAACATTATTTTTAGCTTCTCTCGTATTAATGAAGCCTGCAAATATCTAATCTTAACAAGAAGCTATCTTGTTTAATTAATAAGCTAAAACTGCAAACAGAACTTGTATACAACAACATCTTACGTAGTCACAACCAAAATATGAATTCTATTTTTAAAAAGTGTCTTAATAATTAGCATATATTCCTTAGCAGAGGTAAGCGTTAAATTATTAAACAAAGTACTTTGATCCTTTTGTGATATTTACCTTCTTTGGTCTTGGAACTGGTCAGACTGTGACCGATGTGGTTCCAGAAGTTCAGCCGGCAGCCAAACACTTTCATTTCCTTGACCCGCTCCTTCATGTTGCCAATAACGCTCGTTTCGGCCAAACTCACGCAGGGAATCATTGGGGATCGGATCGCGTCCTCAACAGCGACTTGATCGATTTGATTTCCTCACTCGCTTTCAATTTACAATTTACTTTACTTTGGGGTAGAGAAATAAATTTGTTTAGCATCAATTTTTCTGGTGCCGGTCGGTCATTAAAGCCGAGTGTTGAGCAAGCCGTTCGAAGCGATTTGTGGCGATTTGTAATTGCGATTTTTATACACACACAACACAACACACACACACACCTCAGGTTAATGAGCTTCTGCTCAAGTACAGCGGGTTTGCGGAAGCAAATCTACAAAACTACTTACGAAGACCATCATCAAATTCATGGGTGCTTTAATTGCCCAAAAAAATAACCGTGAAACAATCAATCAAAACAGCAGCAGCAGCAAAAACAGAGGAAGCCCACGAAATTTCAATTCCTGTTTTGGTCAATTGAATATAAATATTTGAGCAAAGACGAGACCGAGACGAGACTCTCATAAATCAAACACTCGAACATTTTGCATTTGATTTATGCTTCTTTTCGAAGAACGAACATCACAGAACGTGGCTTGTTTGTGGAATTCTTTGAGAAGAGTTCCTTTGAAAATAAATACTTGGCACAGTTTGCAACTCGGCTTATAAACAAAGGGGGTTATTGCTTAGTGCACAAATGCTAATGGAGCTCGAGAGGTTGCCAAGAGCTCAAGATGATGATGATGCAGCAGCCAAAGTCGGTTGAGGTTGCCCCCATCATTATCGAGAGAGACAATCATCATCTGCGGTCTCATTGATTTTTCGCATTGTAATTGTTCGAGTGAAGCGCCCAAGATTATTAATAACGAAGCTAATGACGGCATCCAAATCGATATCATCGGTAGTATATTGATTTATGAGACTACAAAACTAAATAGAACAATGATACAACGTAACCTCTGAGGCAAGTGTGGCAGGAAACCTTGGGGCAAACGTAAAGCGCACCCAAAAAAACTCACTGAAAACATGGTATCTCCTCATAGCAATCTTTAGCCGTGGGCAGAGGAGACCTAGGCGTAGTTCATTGAGCTCTACTGTAACGCTTTTTTTGGTAGCAACTGTTGGCAGCATAATTAACATCAATTCAAAGTTTTTTTTCCTAAATTCAGTGGAACAAACACACAAAATCTAATGAACTTTCAAAGTGATTAACGATCGAGTCTCAGCTTGCGGTTTACGCAGAACTAGGCGTGGCTTTGTATTAAAATTAAAGCCTATTTGGGGCCCAAATTGGTAGGGAGATTGATAAACAGTTAAACCGATACCGCAGTGATCAGGTGAGGAGGGAATTTTTTAAGAGGTAATTGATCACAGCCACAACTAGGTTTAAAGAGAAAAAAGGCCCATTTTTGTTTATATTTATTTATAGAAACGAAAATGTTAGGTTTATAATGTTGATTTAATATTTTTATATTTATTAATATAATATAAGGGAAAAATTGAAAAAGTTTAGATTCTTGATTTAAATTAAATTTTGACCGTTTAATATGTTTAAAAAACCTACCTAAACTAATATTTATTTATTTTAACACCCAAGGGCACTTCCCCTCCTCAAAGACAAAAATTGTTTATTTGAGAAAAATGCAAGCACTAAAAAACTCGATGAAAAGTCGTGGGAAATCCATATAAGAAAACAATGCGCACACTTATATGGCCGCCAGACCAAGTGAATCACAGATCTAAAACCAAAGCCCCTCTCTTTGTTTGGTTGATTTGCCAGCAATTTGTGCTGCAGATTTCCGAGTTTAACACTTTTGTCAAATCGAAAGAAAAAAGTGAAATTTTCACGCCTTATACAAGTTGTAAAAAACTCTCGTAAAAAGTCTCAACTCTCGAGTCTGTCGGGCTTTAATTACAGGCCAGGAGGAGCGTTTGGTTGTGACACAAAAAGTGGTTGAAAAATAATAACAGTTGTGATGAATAAATGAATATGTAAAGCGTTGACATATTGACGTCTCGTTGACCTTGCCTGACCCTGCCCGGCAAAATAATAATAATAACAAAAGGGAGCCCAAAGAGAGTCAGCATCTTGACTTCGCAAATGGCTCAGGGCAAAAAGGAAAGGAAAGCTGTGGCCAAAATAAACCTTTATGGGGCGTGGCGGTAGAAAGCAGTTGCGAACCGCCGCTTTGACCTGATTCCGGCAAAAGGTAAATGAAATGCTAAAGCCCAAATAAAAAATCCAACAAAGTCAGAGCCAAAATCCGCCAGATACTCGGCGGTCAAGAGTGTGTGTGGAAGTGGCTGCTTTCGCTTGTCATGCTTTTGTTGTGCTTCCCTGCTTCTTTCGACGTCTTTGCCTGCTTTTTCGATTGGTGTTAAAAGTCTGGATCCAAAAATGAAATGAAATGGCACGTAGCTGACCTTGACCCGCTGTTTTTTTGCAGCTCCATAAAATGCAATTTTTATGAACGAACAACAGGGGCCGAGAGGCAGCGCAAATTGCAATTGAATCTTTGCTTCTATTTATTTTTTTTTTTGGGCCAATTTACTTTTGGCAAATTGCTAACGGTACCAACGAAAAAGCACAGAAAATGAGAAGAGAAAAAATAAACTAAGTGCAGGCTTTTGCAATACGCAAAAGAGTTTTTTCTTATTTTTTCTTAACCAGTTTCGGAGCAAGGTAAGGTAAGGGAAAGAGCTCAGGGAGAGAGGTGGCAGGCGATGAAACTTGTTTCCGATTTTTATTTGCAACCTTCGAGAAGAGGCATCCGAAAACTACCTTTTTGTATCTGTGTTTTTCTACTCGAGATGCTGTGAGTGAGTGTGTGTGTGTGTAACAACCGTTAGGTGACGGATCCTTCAACGAGGTCCGCCGAGTCCGAGTCTGAGTTTGAGCCTGGTTTTGCATTATAAATTGAGCCAAGCGGGAAGGCACCACAGACACACACACACCACACACAAGTGGTTTGGCCTGTTTTGAGAGTGGAAAACATTTTCCTACCGATAATTAACATGGATAATGGATATATCTTTCTTAGGGGTACCTGCCACACACACACATAAACCCAAAGGCAAGGAGCTATTACAATTAGGGGCAGGAATATAGGGCCAAAAGGGTCTTATTTATTTCATAGGTGACTGTTTATAAATCCTATCCAAAAATAAGTTGAGTGTTCATTTTATACTATTTTCTGAATTATATTTCTTATTTTGTAATGTTAAATAGTGATTATAAAATACAAATTAACTAAATTCCCTTCCACGTATCTCTTAATTTATCTTTTATGTCTCTCGTTACTCAAGAAACCCGCTTCGACCCTATTTCAACGACCTCAACTGTAGTTCAAGTACTTTCCATCTAGAGAGGAGGATGGATTTTTACTGTTTGCTCATTTGTTAAGAACATTTTGCCTCGTTTGTTTTACATTTGCTTTTATGGAGAGGTTTACAGATGCCAATCGCATTTACCAAGAATTACCCACACTCGCACACACTCCACTGTTAAGTGAGGTAAGAAAGTTAACCTCCCGCCTTGTTTAATCGGCTCGGTCATCAAAATATTTGTAATCCAAACATTTATGACTTTTGGTAGTTACATTTTGGAGTTACAAATTTAATGCCTTTTGCCGCCATGTAGGGTTATCTTTTACCCTCTCTCTTTCTTGCCTTTGTTCGGCTTATTTCTCAGTTTTCCTCAGTTTTAATGACAATTTCAAGCTACCTTTTAATGGGTTTTTGGTTTGTTATTTTTATTATTTTTTATGGGTCTCTCTTCTCCAGAACACCATGAAACCGAACGATGGGAATGCCGAGATGAGGAGAAAAACTGTCACTCTGTCTTTCCTCTCTCTCCTCTTTTTTTATAAACAAAAGCTTAAGCCAGAAAGCTGAGAAAACACGAGTGGACTGAATTGATTTCTATTGAAATTTGAAACGGCACTTTTAGTGTTGTGCCTTTGTAATTCTTTTAATGGCTTTCCACAAAAGACAGAGTGATAAGCGAAGCTCCAACTGATAAAGTCACCGGTGGATCTGGTCAGTAAATGAGGTGTAAGTTGAGAAATTCATATGGGAAGTAATGGGGGGAACAAGACCCAAGCGATTGTGAGAAAAACAATGACAAGGCACTGAGAATATGAGAAGGTTTTATAGGAAAAACAAGGTTAATTGGTGATTCTAGATCTGTGAGTCACAAAGGTTTAATGTTTTCACATTTCTTACTGAGAACTTGAAGAAAATCATGCTAAGCCTGTGCTAGTTGATACTGAAAACAGCTGTCTAAATAAGAATGCTTCTGGGTTTGTTCCCAAACTATCCATCATTGAAATTATACTTAAGAAACATAAAACTAATTAGAATTTCAAAGGAATTTTTAATAATTCAGAACCCCTTATTAACCAACTTATTTTGGCTCTTTTGTCACCTCTTAAAGGAACATCACAAAACCCAATTACGGCCAATGATGAAATACCAATGAATATCCAATAACCGAAGACGACGAAGATTGATACTTCCTTTATGACCACTCCCAGGCAATATCTTTTCATTACCGCTCTGTGTGTCAAGTCGGTGGATTCAAGAGTTATTCCATGGCTTTCCACGGGCTCCGTTTCTGAGCTGGGTTACGTGATAAGCAGGCTTAAGTATTTAAGCATTTGCCTGAACGTGCTGGCCTCACAGTCAGGGAAACGACGACGACGACGACGAAAAAAATAAACATAAAACAAACGGCGAGCGGCGAACAAATTCTCGTTAAAGCAAAGTGACCTAAACACAAGACTCGATCGAAAAACAAACGAGGAAAAGAAGAAAACAAAACAAACCGAGCTGGGCTGAGCTGAGCTGCTTCATAGGATCCTGTTTTGGGATAAATACAAATATCCACAAGAGGAATAATATTGAATTACTCAACACGGCAGTGAAGGAGGATTTAGGGATCATTTGGCGGCTACCTGCTTAGAATTTTGGGAATTGAAGTTCGTTAGGTTTGGAGGCGCCCTCTTTTACTCTGCTAATTGGTCTGGTGTGAACAGGAGGGCTATGTACAAAAATTTGATATATAGAAGAATGAGGGAGCTATATAAGGTTAATTCTAGGTGTAATAAGCAGAGTTATTTAAGGTTTAAAATTTTAAATATTAAATGAAGAGGGAAACTTAGTTATCTGTTGCAAAGAGACTAACTAACTAGTACTGAAAAATACACAATTAAATCTTGAAAGTCTTACAGATTTTTATCTCATTACACGTGCCTAAAAAAATCCAAGATTTACACATCCATTGATTAATTCGCAAAATCAGCATCAGAAAAGAATACAAAGAAAACCATAAAAACCAAGAATAACTTTTTGGGGAGTTCCTCCAGCTCAAGAAAGTTTGTTTCTATCTTTTTGTTTGTCGACAAGTTAATTAAGCAAATGGTCAGGGAAAAAATAATGAATTTCTGGCAGGGGGCGGCGGCGGGTGCAGGTGACAGAAGACTGTTAGAAAATGCGCAAAAGATAAGCACGAAAGGCAAAAAGCAGAAAAACTGCTGGTGGCACGCCGAAAAAAAAGAAACAAGTTAAACAACTTTACTCCGGCTGCGCGGCAGAGTTGCCAGACCACAGAGAGCTCAAAATAGGGTTTCAAACCGCAGGTAAGTCTGTGTATGTGCGCGTCGTGACATAAGCAACTTTTACTGTTAGAAATGAGTTGTTTTTGGAGACGAGTGAGTGAGATCTTTTTAGAGGCAATAAATCAAGGCAGAAAAATCTTCTCGCCTCGCTTCGCCTGGCTGCCAAACACTTGCTTTTATTTGAATTTCTTTTTTCAGATCTTTTAAAACAGATATTTACATTGGGGATTTGTAATTTCGGACGATCACAATTTTGAGAGCACTTTTTCGTGGAGAAACTTCACTTTTGCCTGAGCATTTTACATTTTGTCGCGGCAATGCACGTTTCGCTCGTAAATACAGACTTTCTTGAATTATTATTGCACTTTCGGCGGCGCGCACACACAGCTTATCGGAGCCGGTGATCTAGCAATTTGTTTCGTTAGCTCGCTTCTCAGTTAATAAATATATTCTGTTTGGGAGTATTTATTTATTTTTAAATGGCACACGCGACAACTGAATTCGAAACCGCAATCCGCTAACCGCTATGCGTTGTGCACTCGACGACGACTAAAAAGTAACTCAGACCTCAGATACAAGATACAGATACACCAGACATCGGAACCATCCGAGCAACTCAAGGCGCAGGCGTCGCGCGCTCTCTTAGCAGCGACAGCGCTCAAGAAGTTGTACGAAAGAGAGAGAGTTCGAGTTGACGAGACTGAAAGAGCTCTACACTTGAAAAAATATAGTGCTTAAATATAAAATGAAATTAATTACGAATTGATTATGAATTTTTTTTCTTTTTTAAGGTTTAATTGTGACTTGTACATCGTTGCGTTATTAAACCCGGAGCTGCTGGAGACGAAAGAATCCGGCCCGAAGGACCACAGAACGGTTAAAAGCTAAGTGATTACAGAAAACCCTTCAAACTGAAGTTATTACTCTTATTTCTTCAAGTACACATCTAAGAGATAGCCTGAACCGAGTGGCATAGTGCAGCAGCTGAGAGAAAACACGTTGAGTGGAGCCCCAAAGAGTGCTACAGCTGTGAGTGGATCTTCGTAGAGTTCGATGGTTGAGCGATGCGATCCCCAAAGAGCATGGGTTCACAATAGAGCAACAAAGTGCAGGAGAGCGACAGCACAAAGAGAGAGACCCCATAATACGTAGTTGTTATTGGAGCCTAGGCAAATCAATGAGCACTTGTGCACTCACAATTACAGTTAGATTCTTTTTAAAATTAGTAACATGCGTGTGAGTAAAAGAGATGACAAGTAAGCAGGTTGGAAGGGGGGTGTGTTAACAAAATAAATTTATAAGTTTTTATATAAATGAAATAGGCTCAAGAGCCACTTTTATGTGTTTATTTTTTGGGCAAGGAAACTTGCACTGCACACGAAAGGGAGAGAAGGAGATAAAGTGAGTGTGAGACGACGAAAAATAAAGTGGAGACAGTGGTGGAGCAGTAGAAGCGAGAGTAGGGCTTGGGGGGCTGCATCTTTTGGCTGGCAGCCAAAATGGAGTTGCGAAGAGAGAGCCAAAGAGAGCTAATATCAATTATAAGGCGCAATTAGGAAAACAATTTGAGAGCAAAACAAAAATAGACAAAACAACAGGAAAAATATGGGAAATATTAGGAAAAATGAATGGAAAAGAACTTTAAAAAGAAAGAAAAACCTATTTGTTTTTTCAATAAAAAATTTAGTATTTTTAAAACAGTTAAAAATATGCAGAGAAAATGCGTTTTATTAAATTTCCCAACTAGATTATTTGCATTGTCGCTAGAATTCTCAACTAACCATTCTTGAGCTGATGACTGACATAAGCTGTGTCTAAATAAAGCACTTCTTTTTAAAATAATATGTCTTTCTATCCTGAACTGGTTTTACTGCTTAAATATTAAATGAAAATTAAATTTCAAAGAAAGATAATTAGAAAGATTTACATAAAACGAATTCATTATCTCAGCCATCCATCAACATGATAGAACTTAAGAGCTCTTTCAATAACCATTGATTTAACGCCGCAAATCAAACTGGCTAAAACCTGCTGAGAATTTCTTTACCAATTTCACTTTATTTGCTGCAGATAATCCCTAGATTAGCATAACAAATCCTTGCGCGATTATGCAATATCAAATGGCAGATTATAGAAAATCATTCGCTTGTCACATGTCAGAGACTTCGCGTGGAAAGAAATTAATTGCTTGAGAAATTTGTGCTTAAGAAATTATGTATGACGATGGCCAAAAATAATTATTGCGTGGTCTTTTCTTTTTCGTGTTTTATTTTTTTTTGCGAGATGGAAAGGTTAAGAGCAAGCAACTGAGTTAACAAAAGAGAACGGGCCGAGAAAGGGAAGGGTCGTTTGAAAGCTCGGCGACTTCTGCTGCCGATTTCCCACGTTTAGAACGAATCACAACAGAACGCATCATTAATCATGGCAGGATGGGCAGGAGGGGGGAACCGCAGGCCTAAAACTTTTCGAAAGATCAGAGCCGAACCCAGAACAGAATAAAGCTGGAAAGCGAGGCACATTGGGCAGCAGCAGGTCGAAGGCATCGAATTGGAGCCACCAACCCAAGTCCCAGCCAATGCCACCAGCCACTGAAGATGCAGGGAGCAGCACAAAAAAAGAAGCAGCAGCAACTAACACACAAAATAACAACAGCGAGAATCGAAGATAACACCGGAAAGTCGACGTTTAAGTACCCTTATGACACAAGTTTGAAGTGATGCTTCTTAGGCCATAGGAAACTACCTGATAATGATTTAAAATTTCTGTTAAGCCATTGCCTACCTTGGATGGGTTTTCATATTGATAAGTAAGAACACTTATATATATTTATAACATAAGATTTTAAATATTAAATAAGGTATTGTTTCTTGGGAAACTGAGAACACACTGGCATATTTTTTGTTTATATTTATACCATTTATAATTATACTATCAAGAACAACTCCTTACTGCAAACTTATATATATCTACATTTTACATCATAAATAATCATATTGAAAAATTGTATAAAATAAGAACACTCTTTGTCAGGGTATAAACAAGGCACAAAGGCGCGTTTCTTGTCTGGCGGATTGGTTTTCAAGAACGGGAACGGACAACGCAATTCAGACAATCAACACTTGAAGAAAATTATAATATAAGCGGGTTTAAAAATCCATTTTACATTTTACATTTTAGCGAAACAAATTGCTAATAATAATAATAAAGAAGTATCTAAGGATAACTTGAATCATAATTAACTTGTTACACATCCCAACCTGTAAGCCTATTGAAAAATAAGTAACATTAATAAGCAAGTACCAATTCCCTCAGTTTTATAGTACCTTAATATTTTTTTAAAGTGCCCTACAACTTTGTTTCACAGTTTTAGAGGCCTTAAACTCAGTTTTCATGGTCAGTCACCCGGACGCATTTTCGCCAATAAAAGAAACCTAGCTGCTGCAGGAGACAACAAGGGGCAGCTAATTACAAATCAAATGGCAGGGCGGACGTCTTACCAACAGAGAGAGAGATCAGCTAATAGCGAAATTAATCAAATCATCAGGGGGACAGACAGGTAGACAGGAGGAGGATACTCCTCCTCCTCCTCCTGGCTTTTAGAAGATCTCAGCCGCGAGTTCCATCCTAGTTTCCTTAAGCCAAGTTCAATGCACGTGCCTAGGCACAAGCATACTTATACCACCAATGAGATACAAAGATACAAAGATACGGCTGCTGGCAGCAGTTGTTGTTTTTTGTTTACTTTTTCCATTCGAGGCTTAAACAATTGGCCCAAGAGCCAGCAGAGCCAGAGTCGGAGTCGGAGTCAGAGCCAAAATAAAAACCAGTTTGAGTTTGGTTTTTCAGCTTTTTGGCTTGGGTTTCCGTAGTTCGTGGAGGTTCTCTTGAGGCGCGCAGGCGCTCTTAAATATCGAACTGCTGCTGCGGATACATCCGAAACTAAAACTGGAAGGGAAACCAGTTTTTTTGGACAACTGGCCAGTGGGCACTTGGCCAAAAAGGAAGCCTTCACTCTCCTTCTCCTCTGTTTTCAAAGGGGGTGTTTAAAATAGGAAATTTAAAATTGAATTTAATATATTAAATAAGAAATTGTACTTTAATTTTTTGTTTTAAAACGTCTTCTTTTTCTAATTTCTTTGTTTTCGGCTTCCCTTTTTTATTGTTTTAAAACTCCCCCCTTTCCTTTTAATTCTTTCACTCAGATAATAATCACAACATGAAACTATTTTTGTGGCACTTAAAGTGAGACCCATAAATCTTTGTTTTTTTTTTTTTTACTTAGGAAAAACCGAAGCACAAAAAAAAATACAAAAAAGAATCTGGAGAGAGAGAGAGCAATGACATCGTTAAATTGCAGCTAGAAGAGGTTGTTCTTTCTGCGTTTCGCCTGATTATATTGTTCAGTTTTGGGGTTTATTACTTCATTTATATACATTTTCCCTAGTGAGTAGAGCTGGGGAATTTTTCAGAAATTTATGGGGAGGAGTATTCATATTTTTTTGGGGTTTGCTGATATATATTTGTCAATATTACATTCAATATACATTCCTACTATAGTTCCCTTTCTATTTTTACCTTATTTCTCAAAATACAGCGTAAAATATTATTGTACCCTGAACAGAAATTTAAAAATATAAAAATTTAATTACAAGATTTACATACACTTACAATCAACTTCACTTTTGTATTTATTATTATAACCCCTCGTAATACCCATAAATTCAACACTTTTCCTCTTACTCATTTCATTTCTTACTTAATTCTCCTTTGCTTTTTGGCCACTTAAAGAGACATGTTTTTAATTACAGCAAGGCCAACACATCATCCATCGCAGAGGCGTTGTGTTGGCACGCGGCGAAAGTCAAAATGCGCGCAGGAAAAGGATTCCAAAGTAATTAATTTCTGGAGAACCCAAAGGGAAGGCTTTTTTTTTCTTTCCTGGGGTAAAAGCGATAACCCGGCGCGGTGAAAATTGACAGGCTAATTTATTGTAACGGCAACTGACAAGCTCCCGCAATCGCAGTCGGAGTCGGAGTCATTCCACTTTCATTGTCTTCTTCGTCTGATAAATGAAGATGAAGGCGACCTGATTTTTATTGTTATATCCGCCACGTTTTTTGGAGGAGTTCCCCAATGGCTACCCTTGGATGCCTTGTGGCTCCCCTCAATGACTGGCCAGAATTGGCAGACTTAACGGCAATTTAAAGTGACGCCTCTAATTGATGTTCCCCCAAACCGAAGAAAAAAAAAACCACTGAGGGAGAATCCTCATGAAGAAGATATTGCGCCCTAAATTCGTTGAAACTGTCAAACAAACTGAGACATGGTATGCTCACACATGGTCTGGAGGGGGTTGGAGGAGTCCGCTACGCTCCCATTTTCCATTCCGTATTTTCCATTTCCCAATCTAATCTGATGACACAAATGAGCAATCAGAAGAATCAGCTTGACATCTGCGGGCTGTCGGCGAATGGGAAAAGTTGTTCCAACAATTATTGCAGCTGCCGCAGGAGGTCGGGTCAGGGGTTAAGGTCGCCATTGGTTCATATCCACATCAAAATATTTATGACAGTTGATGAACACAAACACAATAAATACCCTGATAATGAGAGCCAAAGGATTGTCAGAAGGTGTTTACTACATTCCAATCTCACACCTTTTATATTATAAATTTTTAAAAAGAAGTATTTCTGTTGGGAAATTTAGGTTTTTGTATTTGTTTCCAAAGATTTGATGTACAAAAGGTCTTTCTTAACCCCTTCCTGTTTTTATGTACACCTTTCTTTATCTACTGCTAACAGAAATATTTGTTTTGATGACTCAAAACCCCAGACATAATCTGGTTTAAAATTAAACAAAAAATCTCGTGAGGTTGATTTAAAAATGTAGAGGGAATATCTTGCTGTTTTTATTGTGCATTGTAAACTCTTGGACGAATTTGTAGCTACCTTTTGGATACATATGAAAGGGGTTTAATGGTGGCTCCCCGATGAAAATATATATTTTATATTTTTTTAAACAGAAACCTGCAGTTTTCCCTCAAAGTAATTTCCTCTTGCAGTCAATAAACGTTTTCAGCCAACTAGCATTTGCAGACCACAGACACATTATTGGGAATTCGCAGCCAGTCAATAGACATAGACTGTTATTTTACCAGGTGCCAAGTGGCATTAGAGTTATGTAGACTTAACTAAACCACACTTCCCCGTCCCTGGGATGTATTTATTCCGGCCACACACACCGCAGAGAGCCAGAGTATGTGCGTAGCTCCCAGATATACATTTTTTCTCTAACCAGAAGTGCGAGTATCTCTCTCTCCCAAGGCTTGATGGCGAGCCTGCTCTGCTCATTAACGGCTTGGAAAAGCAGAAGAGCCTGCACTCCAGACACGCACATACAATAAGAAATGGGGAAATAAAAGGAAAGAAGCCAGTTGGCACCGCCAGACAATGTGTCAAATAAGGCCTGACGGCAGGAAAAAGGAAAAGCGTTGCAAATGCAAAACTCAGAGCATGTGAAAACCGAGGGGCGATAAGTGAGAAAAAAAAATTGTTCAGATACAAAGAAGAGCATTTCGGAGGGATCCCCGGGTTTCGTGAGGGAAGTTCCTTCGCAGTTGACAATGACATTTGCCTGACACTGGCAAGGAAGTCCCCGCCCTGGCAGCCAAGGCTAGCCTCAAGAGGTGCTTCAACTTGGGCTCCCAGCTGGGGTGTGATTATTTCTTTTTAAAGTAGATGTCTTCGGGTGTTGAAATTTTTAATAAGTCAGTGAATAAAATGTTCACAGGAGAAGTAATAAATATTACAAGGCTTAGCTAATTTGTATTTTTTGACATAAAGCCTAAAATGTTTAGTTCTCAAACTTATTTTTATAAACAATTATTTTCCAAGAAGTTCTTATAGATTTAGGATTATTTTGAAAACAATTCATTAATCATTATCAGATGATTAGATAGTTATAATATTATATATTTAATTTTTATATATTTTTACGTTATCTTTTGATTTAAAGTTTGATTTCCCTTTTAATTGATTTAATTTTACTTCTTAAATAAATTGTATTAAGCTCTTTTGAAACTCACTTGGATTATTATTGGCTTCCCTCCAATGTGCTGCTGCTCTGCAGCCAAATGTGGTTCTTGATATTCCTTTACAGCAACTCCACTTCTTGCCAGACCACAAACCGGGATGGTAGCGATAGGACTTGGGCGTATTACTATCCTCGCAAACTGAAAGGGATGATGATAAAAGTATATTCATAAGCAAGAAAAGGTATTTAAATGTCATATAGATACATATTGTTGAAAACCCTTCCTCCTCTGCAAGGGCTGCTGTTCATTATAATCATTGATCGATCAATTTGACCAAAAAACAGCTGCAGTTCATCTCCATCTCTTTTTTTGGGTCATTAGAAGCAGAAGACTAACCTTGGCGTATGGCACGGATCCACTCGCTGCGCTCCTTTTCGCTGGTGGCGATCACGTAGAGTGTGTACTGTGGCACTGCTGAGCGGAAACTTAGCTGGCCCTCGACTCCGACTGCACCTCCAACGCCGCCGTTGCCGTTCTCCAACACCTGTTGGGTATTCGCCGACGCTGAGATCTCACAGTAGCCCACTTGGAACGGATAACCCTGGAGGACGGTTAGATGGATGGAAGAGCACAATGTTGGTTAATCAAACTCCAGCTACTCCCATCGATTTCTGGCTACTCACATCCGGTGCCGAGGGATCGCCGCCCTCCCCGCTGACAGTGGCCTCCTCCACCAGCCGCACGCCCTTCAAATGGATGCGTCCGCGTTCGCGTCTCCGCTGAAAGTGAAATGGACAGATGGGAAAGTTGTAATTAAGGTCTGTAAACTCTATTTAAACTCTGCTTAAACTGTACAATAATTGGGTACTAAATAACAACGTTTAGTTTAATTGTGGGGCTAGAGTGGGGCACCTCTTAAAACCACATAAAACAAGATGCGTAACTTCAAACGATTTTTCAAGCTCGCTCTGGGCTCCATCCAATTCATCTATTCTTGTCATTAAATAAAAGAACAGTTTCTTAAATCAAACTATAGAAATAAGTACCTAAATATTAAATTGACCCCAATATTCAATTAGTTACAGTTCCAAAATCAACTTCCTAAGAACGACACATAACTATTATAACCCAAAATCGATTATACAGTATAGTTCTGCTCCAATTTCAGTCTAATTAAAGGCCAGACAGAACTAATTTCACAAATACGGAAGTCAGCTTTTCGATTTCTTCAAGTTAAAATCCACTGAGAGCCGCGCCTCTTTAAATTAGCTTCTTCTTCACTCTTCATCATCATTGGAACCATTAGCAGCTCCATGTCCATTGCTCGTATCATCATCTCCATCACTCATCATCATTGGATAAAAACTCGCACATTAGCAGCGCCAATTTAACGGATCGCCTTGTGGATTTTCCTCCGAGTACGAGTGAGTGTGCGAGTTTCAATTTCAAATCTCAATTGGCCGCCAAGTTGGCTTTTCCCGCTGCGATTTCATTTTCATTACAAATTTTCAAGTTGAATTTGAATTTCTGCTAGTTCATGGTTCCGCCTTCTCCTCCTACTTCTTCTTTTCTTGTTTAACCCAAATAAGTGTTTGGCTTTTTATTCACAAGATTTGTTTACACAAAGCAAATTCAAATGGCACACAGAGAAAATGCTTTCAAAAAGGTCTAGGTTTTTAATTAAAAATATTTAAATAAAGACCAAGACTCAATAGAGAGTATTTTAATTTAAATTAAGCTAGACATCTTATTTTAAAAACAGATTAACAATTCAATCCTATTTATCTTTGCATATAAATTAAATAAAATTAAAAGTGAAAGGAACTTCTGTTTTATTAATTTTGTTCTTTGTTCTTTTTATGCAAACATTTCATTATTGTATTAAAACTGAATTTATTTTGAATTTCCATCAAAGTATTAAATATTATTTGAATGAAATGAAAAGAGTATAAGATTTTTCTCAGATGTTTTTAACATTCTAACTATGAGTGACAGGAAATAAAGAAAAGTTTAATAATATTTTCGATATAATGAGAGTGACTAGTATTGATAGATCCTACAGGACCTTTTAAATCAATATATAAATACATTTTTTATATAATTTTTAAATCATTCCCTACTAAATTCTTTATAAAAATGAAACTTATTGTAAAATATTCTCCCTGTGCACTCACATTTGCTGTTCGTTTTTTTTTTTTTATCAAACTTGAAGTCTCTCCGAGAAGCTAAAAAGGAAGTTCAATTTCTTTTCTTGAATTTCAGTTTTAGTTTGTTTTTTCCTCCCCTGCCCAAAGCTTTTGTGTTCTTTTTTTATGTGTGCGTGTATGGTTTTTTTTTTTATTTGTTATTTTCAAATTGCTGCTTGTTTATTTGAGGTCTTTGTGTCAACGCTGTCGCTGGGTTGTTGATGAGGTTTTTATGCTGCGTCTCTGTTGTTGCCTCACTTTGTTGTTTGGATAGATCTGTTTTTCTGGGTTGCCGCGATAAGTCGGGGCCAAAAGTTAACCCGACAGACGACCGGCAACGTGCTTATCTGTCGGTCTTAAAATTTCACTCTCTCGAAGTAATCCCCCGACCCACTACTCCCCTTTGGGAGTTATGCCTTAGATGGCAGCCTTTGTTGGCCAAAGTCTGAGTCAATTAGGCCAATTAAGTTGACTTAATTGAGCTGGCAGCGCTTTTAGGTCTTCCCCACCGCCAATTGTTGCATCGTCTTTTGGCCCAGGAGTTGCTTCTTCCCCGTTTCCTCTTCGAAACCCTGAAAGCCAAGCCATCGCTTCCCGTCAAGTGTCGGCACACGTGCAAAAATTACCCCTGGCGTAAGGACGAAAACGATGACGACGACGCCGGGCTCAAGTGCCGTCAAGTGGAATGCCAGCCAGGACGATGCCGAAAAAAAGAGTGAACGATAGGGAACGGTAGGGATAAAAATTTAAATGGCGCACATTTTTCGGCATCTCCAGTTAACTTAGTTTATTAAGCCTGTCATGGCCCCGTGAATGATATGCCTCTGGCTTTGGTTATTTTTTTGTAAGGTTCAAAAAAAGGGTATATCGGTTACAGGGAAGGTTTATTTTTGGAAAAGAAAACTGCGTATATATAAAATAATGCACTGTAGAACTTTGACATTAAAAATTAGATCCATTAATCACATTTAAAGTTACCAAATCGTTAAATCTTGACATTTTTGATGATTTACAGAATATGTATTGATTTATAGTCTATATTTGACCTCATATAAATAGCAAAGAATGCATATTTTTAAAACAAAATATTAATTGGAGGGTCAAATGAGTTTATTGAAGTAAATATAATGCATCAAAAGACTAAAGCACTGACCTTTTGCCCCCTAAAACCACCACAATCTTGCTCAAAAAGCCATCTCCTAAATTACATCTTCTGTAATTCGTAATTCCAGCTGAAAAGAGTGCCTTGTGCATTATTAGCTAATGTAATGCCAGCCCGCCAACTGCCAGACAAGTGAAAATTCCACAGAAAAGAAGAGGGAGAGTGGGCGAAAATACAGCCGCTTCTCAATGGAAGCTAACTAAAGGAAAGACTGGGGCGGAGTAGGAGGAGTGGAAGGAAAAATAGTCCGACAGTTAGATGACATCCGGCGTCTGTCAGGTTTGCTGCTACAAATCCAACCCAGTTTCGACCAGACGACGATGCTTCCTGAACACGCCAACCAGAGCTACGCCGCGGAGGAGGAGGAAGAACATGTCGTGCCACTTTCTCGTGAATAGCCAACTGAAAACTGAACAGAAAACTCAACTGAACTGAACTGAACCGAAATGGATGTAGAAATGAAAAGTAGAACTCTAAACATAACTGCGCAAGGAGTGGAGGTATGACTAGTTATGGTTACTGGCGCTTTTGATAAACTTTTTGCGGACAAAGTTGCGGACGACATGACTTCTCCTCTACTTTGACTTATTCCTGGTCCCTGCTCCCTTGGAGAAAAGGGGTCAATGAACCTGTGTGGAGCAAATACTCGATGTGTATCCCCTCGATACCAAAGGTTGCGCGAATGTTGAGGAACACATGTCCCATTCCCGAGCCAAAGTCCCAGTACCATTCCCATTCCCAGTCCCAACATGTGGCGAAATGAAGATGCACAAAAACAGCAGCTGCTTCTGATTTTTCACTAAAAACGAGCTAAAAATTGCCTCGGCAATTAAATGGAGATCTTACGAAACTGGAATGGAAATTTCCTTAAACTAAAAACAAAAAGAAAGGGGAGTTGTATGGCCTGGAACTGGTTTGCCAAATTCTGGCTTAAATGCGTTTCAAAAGAAATGGAAAGGCCACGGCGAGTGAAAGTCAATTAGGGCAACATTAATCAAACTGATTAACCGAAATGCAGTCGCCGTTTCTCGAACCTTTTACGAAACCAATGCTTAAGGGCAAAAGAAAAGAAAATAAATAAATGCAAACAAAGAAACCCATAAAACCCAAACTCTGCTGTTGGGTGTGGAAAGTCTGCTAAGTGCGGATAGATTTTAACCCGAGGTTAATTCTTCTTGACATGGGAAATCTTTATTCTTTCAACTTCAACTTAACTCAATAATTCTTTCAGCTTGTTGAGCGACTTATTTCTTCCTTACATAATTTAACAGTCAGAAAATGCAAAGAGAGATATGCTCTTTTAAACGGCAAAGGAATTTATTTTTTCAGCAAAAGGAAATAGCCACAAGGGAACCCCAAAAAGCAACACAAAACACAACACAAAAGTAACACGAGTCTACATGCTAAAAAGGACCCACACAACAGGTTGAAACATGAAACAACGTGCACCTGCAAAGGGGAGAACCAGTGTGTATCCCTATTTAATTCTATTGTTTTGTTGCCAGGGAAAAAGGCAGCCAGAGAGTCCTTCCTAATGGGATGGCAATCACCTGGACATAATTGAGAGAGCTGTCAAAGCAACTACTCCTGAAACTCAGGTAGGTAAAAGAAAGAAAACAGGGAAAAACGCAACGAAAACTCCCCGGAAAATTGAGAAACAACAGCAGAAACAGCAACAGAGGGGAGGAAAAACGATTAAGTGAAAATTGCCATCGCAGAGGGTCAAAGTGGAGTGGGTTGGCGGAAAGAGAGAGCGTGGAAAATAAAACGATAATTGAAGAATAGATATAGATGAGATGGCAAGAGATGAAGAAAATACAATTAAAAGTAGAAGAAGCACATTTACAAGAAGCTAACTAACTTTTAATGAACACTAAATGATACTGATGAAGGTGTATGAAAAAGGTAAGATATTTAACAGTTTATAAAAATGTAATTTGTTGAATTAAAGGGAAACAAAATGTAAATTAAATGTTTTTTACAGCTACAACACTTTAACTACCAAAAGAAGATACAAAAAGTATTTAAAAGGTATTTCTGTCCCACATTTTTCTTACTTTAAAATATTTGTCATAAACAAATGAAAAATAAATAAAATTGTAAACTTACATTACTGCCAAGTCCCAAATTCAATTTTCCACAAACAAAACCTAGAACCCATCATTAAAATAATATTCCCATTCCCACGATTGCCAGTCCCCAAGTGCTCTTAAATAAATATTACCATATAAAAAGAGCCCGATTATAATGCTTGATGCACTCAATTGGACAGTTAAGTAGGGGAACCTCAACTCACTCCATGGACGAACAAGTATATATCGCCCACTCAAGTGCATCCTCGAACACCGACCGAGAAGAGTGCAACCTTTTCAATGTTGATTAATGAAAGCCAAACTCATGTTAAAATGCCATTTCGGCATTCGACTTTGAGACGCGTAACGAATCCCCAGAGAGGAATACATATGTATGCTATATGCCATAAAGTCCCTTCTTTGATCAATTGGGGGGATGGATCCCTGGATCTGGGGAGAGGGTGATCATGATTGATGGAGCGAAGCGCTTCTTTAACTGACCGCATGCCGAGTGCGATTGAAAAATCGCCTCAAATAAATTATAACTGTAATAAAAGAGAGAGAAAACTGCTGCAGCGTAATGGTTTTTCAATTTCCCCCCTACTCTCAACCCTCTTTATGTTTTCTTTAATTATTACAATTTCACGCGTAGGAGCAAAGCGGCGGCGATAAATTTCACTTAAAAGCGGAACTGTAAACAAAGACATGCATCTGTTTCCTCTGTCTGGTAAAATGTATGCATTTTTCCAATGAAAACGAAAATTTCCTATCCTATGCATATAATTTGTTTCTATGCACCCGGTTCCCATCCATTGGTCATTATCAAGAAGAAGGACATGCTCGGCTGACTCGTGGGTTCTGAGTTCCTCTTGTGTTCTGGGGTCAAGTAATTAATTTTAGTCCACGGTAATTTGTGCCAAATCATTCCCTGCTCATCTAGGCTGTCTTCGCCTCTTCCTGTCAACACGAGAACGCCAAGGCAAGGCACTTCCTCTCTCTCTTTTAGCATTTTGTATCGTGGAAATTTGCATTACAGTCTGAGGTTCGCGATACGCTGAAATCACCATCACAAGATCGTAAAAAATAATAGCTATGCAAATTTGCTACTAAAAAGATGATGTACGAGTTTTTCAGAGAATTTTAAATAGTTAAATAATATAAAGGTTTGGGCTGCAAGGTATTTATAAAATGTTAGTTATTTGTTGTTTAAGTATTTTTGCCGAAATCATAAAAATTATATGAATTTATGCTAATTAATAATATAAAAAAAAAATATTTACTAGATGCTGTGTTGTGTGTGTGTGCTTTATGAATATTATTATTAAGGTCTTAGGTAAAAGTGACCGTTTTTCCCAAGACAAACATAAGATATCTGAGACCCCGACCTACCATAATTTATAAAATACAAATACAAAATACTGGCTTTAAAAATTACCTAATATATATATTAATTATTCCACCTATAGAAGTTTTACTGTACGACATTCCTTTAATTTTTTCGGTTCCAAAATGAGAGTAAAAACTCTATAATTTCCCAGCGCCGCATCCTGAGAAAAGCCATCAAAGCATGAAGTGCGATTTCGTTGGAATTCCCCGTGTGTGTGAGGAATCAACATGTGATCCATCACATGGAGATACAAAAGGAAATCTTGGGAAAAAACGACGAAAAAGCGTTGGCGATGTAATTAACGATAAGACAAAGTTCAAAGTTTGCCCTGCAGCACAAGCCTAATAATTAAATTTATAGAAAACGAAAGAAGAAAAGAGCTGGGCAGAGAAGAAAAATCGAAGTCAGATAAGCATCAAGCGGAGCTTGTAGACACACTCGACAGTATATATATATACATATATACGGCTGATCAATCAGCGATCCCTGCCCCAGCTGCGCCGTTCTTCTTCCACAATAAATATGAAAATCGTGACTTGAACGCTTAAAAAGCGCTTAAAACGTATTAAGCAAACACACATATGGAAAACTTGTCCGCTCGGAGACAAAGAAACGCGGGGAATAATTGAAAACATAGTGGAAAAGTTGAAAAGTGAGTGGGGAAAAGGCAGAGGCAATGGTAAAGGCAAAGGCAAAGGCGAGGGCGAAGAGTGGGAAAGAGATAAATGTGCAGAGGAAATTGTCAGTCATAAGGTCAGTGAAGATAAACCCCTATAGCCCCGAAAATTCCTTTCCCAATATCAAGAAGTAATTACATGCGAGAGCAAAGAGTTCTTCATTTGACAGCAGCTGTGAAAAAGGAGAAAAACAGAAGGAAAACACGAAGACGGAGAATACCCCTACGCACAGGCATTTTCTTGAATTTTCCCTTTGCTGTTTAAATACTCCGGAGCTCTCTTTCTCACTCTCCTGGTAACATTTGGTGGTATTCGCCCTTTTGTCTATTTCTGAAGCAATTTGTGTTTATTTTTATGTTTTGATAAATGCATTTTCCTCATTTTCTGTCGGCGTATCTTTGCGGAGGTCGTTCACTGTGTTTTCCGATGACTTTTCCATCAGGTTTGAATGGAAACTCTAATTGGGATATCAATAAATGGTTTAGTCACAAATCGGATTAATTTCCAATTGAATTTTTAAGCGAAACGAATTTTCTAAATGCCTCAAAGCATTTTTAAGAATCACTTTGAATGAAAAATAATAATATTTAAGTAGTTGTATAAGCTTTAATATTTTATTTGGTTTAATTCTTTAATTCTTTAAACTTTGAAAAGGCCTGCTAAATATTGAGCAATGGTATTAACATTTTATAATATGTTGCCACCCCATTAATAATTTCTTATACCACAGTTTATGGCCTTTGGGTTCTATTTTGGTGTCTTTATGGTATCATAAAAGAACACATACATATAATATAATTTATAAACTAAAAATACACATAATTCATAGGCAACAAAAGAAAGCAGCACAGCATTGGTAAGTTTGCTATTGCATTTTAAAAATTAATTTTTTTTTTTCCTAAAAAAAACACATGCGCCTTAATTAAAAAATGTAAGTCCTATATGACGTTATTAAGAATAAAAATTCACTTTATTCCCTTGGGAAGGATACTCTAAATTATATTTATTTCATTCCTAAACCAATTTGTTTAGTAATGTAACTTAAAATCTACATTTTATATAACAGATTTGATCAATTTATTTAATTCGGAACAGACCCTAAAACCCCGAGAAACAATCGTGCTTTATCGAAAATCTCTCTTGATTTTGATGTGCTTGCCTTTAATATTCGGCTTTAGTCACCCTTGTGAGCAACTGCCCGGATAGCTCAGTCGGTAGAGCATTGGACTTTTAATCCAAGGGTCCAGGGTTCAAGTCCCTGTTCGGGCGATTGCTTTTTTATATTTATTATGAAAGGTTACTAAATTAGTAGCAATCAAGAAGAGGAAAACGATCCAAGATAACATAATATATGTATATCTCTCGATATCGGTGAATCTATAAAAGCTTTACATTTTACTTTTGGCGTGAACATTATAAACCCAAATATTAGGAAAAGAAACCTATATGCTTATAAATATTTTTCATTCATTTAAAAGCGTGTGGGAATTAGCTGGAGGCTTTGGTCCATTTATGAAACTGCATGTGCAACAACATAATTAGGACAGGAAGAGGGCGGTCGGTTTGGTTGGTTGGTCAGTTTGGATACAGTAGAGCTTCCCCTAAAGCAAACCGATATACAATTATTTCGATGCAGATATACATAATATTAAATATGAAATTTCTTGAATACAGACAAAACACAAACAATTTTTTAAATAAATATTACTTCTTAAAAAAGAATTGTCAGTTCTGTTTCCTTTTTTTGTAGCCCAGTTTTAGACGTTTTTTTTATGATTTTAAGTCATAGGAGACCAAACTCTGCCCCAAAGTCAACCCTACGAAGGAAACACTGTATTTCGGTTCGAATCCTGGGATTCTGGAATCTGAGCACACAGGCAACGCCCGCCGGGTAATTTGTCTGGGTCGGAAATCTGGAATCATCCTCCTGCTGGCTGCTGGCTGCTGCTGCCTGCTCCTCCTCCAACTCCCGACAGAAGCGCAGTGTCTGCTGCGCCAATTCCTGACCGATGACTGCGAAACGCCCCCCAAAAACTAAGAAAAAAGAAGAAAAATTAAAAAAGAAAAGTAAAAGAGGTGACCAGGCTCGGCTCACACGCCGTGATAGCGTTGGAGTAGGAGTTGGAATCCGGGTGAAAAGAGTTTCGCCTGGGAAACTGTAATGGAAACCGGAAATGGGTTGGATGCCAACAGATTGAATCATTGGTCATGTCTCCTCTGTCCTCCGCTGTGTGTGCGCCGTGCCTATGCTGCATTTCATATCGGGACATATCTTTTACACGACAGATTCAAGGGAATTTTGAATTGGCGAAATTGCACTGGAAGCGGAAATTAGTCGGAGTCAAAGAGAGCGGCAGGCGGCGACCGGCGAAAGTCATTTATCATTTCAGACACTTTGGCACAGACCCGTGTGTGAATATTTTTCTTAATTTTTTGTACGTCTCTGCTGGGACAATTGTACGGATGATTTTACAGTTACGCATTTAACACGAATAAATGGGTTGATAAACAGTGGAAATGTTTATTGAAAAAGGAAATATATACACAATAATCAAAGGAAGGAAGTAAAGTACAATAAGTTATAAATAACTATTTTTAGAAGAAAATATGATCCTTATGACTAGGAACAAATTAAGCCACTTGTTAAACTGTTAATAAATAAACTTAAGCTATATAAAATATACAAAAATTACAAGACATTTTTTTTTTCAACTGTTAAAAAATAACCTCTAGCTGTAAATTCTCAAATAAATTATATTTCCCATTAAAACTAACATTTATTCAGTGCCAAATTTTATTGCACACTTTTGGAAACATTATTGCATACCTCTGGACAGTTTTTTAATATACATATGGTATTTCAAAGTTTCATTTCTGTGATGTTTGTTTAATTAAAATTTGAAATATTAAAGATAAAATAAAATAGAAAACATTGCAATTACCAACGCCTTCAAGATAAGTGGGTTTATTTAAAAACCCCTTTCCAATGCGAAATATTTCACACAGTAAATGAAAATGTAAGCTGTTTCCATACATTGATTTATGCCAAGTCGTAAATGTGCGTTCAGTTGAAGCTAAAAACGTATTTCTCAAGGAATTTGTAGTAATTACTAATCAAGTTTTGGTTTGGTTCCCACCAGAGTCTGTGTTTTTAGTACTCTAAATCTACCTTTCGTTCCATAGTACCAGCGACTGACCACTTTGGCAACGGCCTTTGTGTGGGCCAAAGAAACAAAACAACAAATAAATGAGGAAAGTGAGTCTCGCACGCAGCTTAAACAGAACCGAAACGACATCCCACATTGAGTTATGAAGCCAACCCCCTCCGATGGCCCCTATTTTTCGCTGCCCAAAAGGCCATAAAGTACAAAACAGCTAACAACTTATGGCGATCGCAGCGGCTGCTGCTTCTGCCGCTTCTGCTGCTGCTGAAGAAGAGGAATATATGTTTTTTTTTTTATGATGACTCACGAGCGTCGAGCGGCGCGCGATAAGATCAATCATCAACCGCAGAGGGGGCCACGGGGAAGGTGGAGACCATCTCTCAACGATCTGGAACCCGGAGCAGCGCATTTGCGGTCTGCGTCTGACCATTCAGACCATCTTTCTTGATAACACTATTGAATACGAAAGTAGACAAGTTTATTCGGAATCGGTTTCAGGGAACAGTGCGTTTCGAAATTGATATTCTATATTTTACAGATCTTTAACGTAAGAATATATATTTTAATGTTTTACACTAGAGCTATAAGTCGATATTTTTGCGTTTCGATACATGAGCGATAAATCCAAATTTTTATTGATATATCGGACAAAATGAAACAAATAAATTTAAAAACCCTTTTAGTTTTTACTTCTAGATATTTATTATTTTGTTATATTTAAGTTTACGACATTTTCGATATGTTTTATCGGATTTTACCTATAGATATATTTCTCTAATACATTTCGATTGCTTTGAATACAAAGTTATATTTTCGAAACGCACCTTAGCACACATGCTCACACATTTAGATGAAACCGGCTTTGATTTCTAATTATTGAGGATCGGTTTGTTTTTTTCGGGGTTTCTGTGTTTTTATCGTTTTGGGTATTTCATTCGATGGCTCGTGAGCTTTGAATTAGGGGCAGGAAATAGCTGAAGCCGATAATGCCAATAAAAACGCTTAAGACTTTTAGTTTTTCCCCAGAAAAGGCGTTTATTTTTAGGCATAATTCCAATTAAACTATTGTTTATTGTCTCCGCCCGATAATGAGGCGTAAAAGGTGTTTAGGCTTAGGCTCACTTGCTGTGGGACTTGATGGGAACCCGGGCTTTATGGTTATGGGCTGTATCTCTGTCTGGATGTAATAACTCAATGTCAGCTGGTGGGCGAAGGAAAACAAAGGGCAGCTAGGAGTAGAAGCTAGAGGAGTAGCCTGAATAAGGATGAAAAGATAGGCAGGGGGCGAAAGATTCATTCAAGGCAGCATAATGAAGCATGAAAAGCTTAAGCTCAGCGGCAGACAAAGCGACGTCTGGGACACGGAACATAAAAGGCATGATATATAAGTATGCATATTCCAATCTTCCTTTAGGGATTTACAACTCATTAGACGCTGCAAAACCATAATTTGGCATTCAAGACACGCCGGATAACAGAGCTTGCTGCTCCGCTCATTGAATGATTCATCTCCCCTGAACCAAAATCCGTTAATAGGCAAATCATGTACACGAAGCGGGGCAAGAAACACAACTGACCAACAGGTTTCCATATAATTTTTTTTTTATTATCATGCCCAATGCCCGATGCCTGGTTCGAAGTTGGAGTGTGTTGTTACCTTTTCGATTGTGATTCATAATTGTTACAAGTGCTTACCAAAAGGGCTTGGTCTCTGCACAATTGTTATGTACATATCTCCGTGTATATATTGGGGGATATGCCCCATGTGCTGGTAATTAGTCAGCATAAAAGACAGCTGTCATTCGGGGAGGGGGAATTGAATTTAAGAAGTATTATTGAATATTTATGGATTGAATATTATGGATATTATTTGATGTGTTAAAGGGTTATTAACATAGAGAATATGTTTTTTAATTTCAAATTTAATAAAAAATAAACAATTTTTATAACATTTTTATAATATATTTTGTTTATAAGTCAGGTATTTCCGTACTCACTTCTTAATTTTACATTCGTTTATAAAAAGTTTTTGTTACTGAAACTTCGAGTTTGCAGAAATGCCTTAAAGGATTGAAATTATATTAAAATATATATACCCCTTAAATGAAAGGGTATCAGCCTTAAACAAGTAACTGTAATCAGGCTTAAGCCTTTTCAGTCATTTAGCCTGCGGTTGCAACTGGCAACTGGCGACCGGCAACCGCAGAAGACGTCAGGTTGTCTTCCAAGGTTTTCAGGAATACAAACTAAATCGAGGACAGCCGCTCCTCCTCATGCCATCCACTCATTTGCCGATCCGAAAAAGAGGAACGACATATGTCAGAGTCAAGATTCCCTCCTCCTCTCCCCTTAAAAAGAAACATCACAAAGAAGATGAAGCAGCTTATCAAAAACATTTTGGCTTTGGCGCCAATTTCGTGTTAAATAAAGAAGGAAAAAAATAAATGCACCGCAAAGTTTTATAAAAGCATAAACGACAACGATTGGAAGAAACGGGACCACCCAACATATAAGAAATATTCAGCTTGGCTCCTCCGCTAATTTGTCAGCATTGGGAGGATGCCATGCGGGCTTTTGTAATTCTACGAAATCGGCTTTAAGCCCCGTTCGTCGGCGGCGGTGTTTCGCCTCCTAAAAGGTGTCAATTCGTGAAGAATTTTTTAAAACGCCTGCGATGAGTAATAATCTCCACCCCGCAAGAGACGCATTTTTCTTCCACCACAAAAGGGTCTTAAAAAAAATATGAAGTGATAAATTTAAAAGTCTAATTGGTAAAAAGCCTACAATTGTGACACATCGATCAGCAGCCAAGCTCTAGCTTCGGGGTTTTAGTAACACTTTCAGAGCCCGGTCGTAAAAAAATATATGAAAACTCTTCGAAAAGTCATAAAAATCGGCGAGAAAAGGAGTTTCTTCATTTTCAAAGTGGCTACTGGACAGGATTAGTCTTCTGCACAAACTCACAGACATTCCCTGGTAAACATTAATAATGGGGAAAGCATTTACAACTCTTACACACATTTACGAGAAGAAGGCTTAGGTTGGTGGCAATGCCCCCGAAGCAGATGGCACCTACCTCCATTAGCCGGAGGAGAGCCATATGGGGATTGGCTCAGAAATAGATATATGTAGAGAAAGGGTATGCGAATCAGGCCAGAGCCATAAATATAGCTATATGGTATTTGACAGGTAAGTTGGTGCTATTATCTTAAGAGTCAAGGTGTTATTAGAAGGAACTCATTGAAGTTGGAAATATCGATATAAATATACTGTATCGATGGGAGAGTCGATATATAAATACATAGATATTTTCAATTTTCTCAGTAACTTTTCCTATTACCCTCTTACCAAGGTTTATACAAAGCTCCTAATATTATTGCTTTTTTTTTCAAGCTTTCATGTAAGAATGTTCCTGTATTAATATGTATTTTCTTACCCATAAAGAACTCCAATTAAGCTCAGAATTATTGTACATAAAAACCAATTCTCTGTCAATTCTCCCCAACGAAAGTGCATTCCCACATTCGTTATTCACACCCTCCTTGTGGGTTCATTTCTCTATTTAACGCGCATTGCATTGCGACCCGCCTTCCTTTCGCGAAATTGTTATTTACAGCTTTAATCTGTGCGAAATGTATTAGAGAGCAGAACGAACGCATTGGCAGTGCCACGGGGCAGGGGAGCAGGGGAACTGCAAACTGCAAGAGGCAAAGTGTTGGCAAACAAAGCGTCGTGGTTCAATTAGCATACCACCGCGGTGAGCCATAGAGGATGATTCTTGGGTTCCTGGGTTCTATGGTTCGGTTTTGTTTGGTTCGGTTCTTTGGTTCTCCAGACCCACTTCAGTTGGTTATTTTTTTCCACTCTCGTGGGACCTGCGACTGTAACTGGGACCTGGCCCAAGCTGCGATTTTTATGACAGGTTAATGACACAACTACGACAACGATGTACCGCGGCGATGATGATGAAGCCTAGGCCATGACTACACCCTGATAAAAATAAGAACACTTCTCAAAAGGTCAGTTAAATATTATTAAGATTATTAATATTGTTTTAAATAGGCTAAAGAAATGCGATCATACTCGGTACTAATAATAAGTATGTCAATTTGTATTCCATGTAAGTATAAATATTATTGTAGAAAAGGCAGGTAAAACCTAAAAAACGTAATCTAATAAAATATACATTCTGATAAATGTTAGAAACCCACATTTAATTTTTAAAATAACACTAGGGAGACATTTAAAGTCCTTAGAGAATTTAAACCATTTTTTTATAAGAAAAACTCAAATGGATTTGACTTTTTCCCAGGTGTATTCCCGTGCAATGACTAGGTGGCTACGTGGATGAGTTGTCCCCGGCTCCGCTTGTTGCTGGCTCTCCGTCCCATTAATCAGGCCGCTCCGTGTCCGAGGGTCTGACCCCAATAAACATGACGGCTCGGACATTGGACCACAAGGAAGCGAGTGAGCGAGGAAGGAAGGAAGAAAGGATGGCTAAGCATGGAGAGAAAAGCAGCTGGCCATATCCATCTCAACTTTCCACCACGGGGTGGGTGCGAGAGACCACACAAAGAAGCCACCGCGAATCAATCAATTAATTGAACATTTTCTACATGAGTTCATCGAACCTCCGAACGCCGCAGCAGCTTCAGGGAACAAAAGAAAAGCGGTGAGCGACGGGGGTGGGCTAGGGAAACCCAGCGAATTGAATAAATGAATGGGAAAATGATGGGGACAGAGTGACAAGAGAGAGTGATTGACACCCGTGTCTGTTGTCTCCTCAAAAGTTGAAAAACTCTTAGGATGAGCTGGAACTTAGAGGCAGAGATTTTATGCTGACATTGAGATTTATCGAAAACCCCAAATACTTGTAATTAATGTAAAATCAATTTTACAGCATAAAATAGAAGGTAAAATGTACTTGAAGTGAGTCCTTTGAATATGAAAGTCCTCTTGTAGAGTATATAAATTAATTTTGAAAGAACAATCAAACTGTTCAATTTTTTTAGAAATTGAAAGGGTTTTGGATCTATGAAACACATTTTACCAAAATATTTATACTATTTTTTGAGAGCGCCAAAGTATAATTGAGTTGCCATGCCCTTCCTATTAAAATAAAACCTTTTAAAAACGAACCTAAAAGTATAAAATATTTACATTTTTAGGGTTATATATAAGTCTAGGCACGACGATCATGTTTCTATTATTATTATTATACAAAATATGATTGAATACATACACAAGAATAAACAAAGAAAATCCACAAAATAAGCTTAGCTTATCCCCATCATAACCATTCCTTTCAATCTACAAATATATGTACTTTATTGCATAATTTTAGGCGTATCCCTTAGAACCAACCAAACCGAAAACACCATCTAATTCAATTACGAAATTCAAACTTGGCACATAAAACTAGTATCTCCCCGAGGGATTTATGTATATTCCGCCTGCGTGAGCTTACCTACAAAATGCCAGAAATGTGCGTCCTTTTTTGCTGCCTGCTGCTCTAGTTGGGCGTCAGGATAATCCTTTTAATTTAGGCGCAGAAACGAAACACGAAATTCGAATATTTTTGGGGTGCGGCAAAAAAGAGCGGCAGGACACTCACGCACACACACGCACACACACACTGAGGCAGCTGGCTACACTTGAAAAACTTTTGTTTTGGGTGGGGCGTTTTCTTTCCTTTTCCCGTTTTTTCTTCGGTGGCTTTCGGTTAGATTCGCACACAACTTTCCAACGACGCCATGGAAGGTATTTGCTTTTCTAAATGTTTTATTTTCTGACTGTTTATTTTATTTTTTGTTAAGAAATTTATTTATTTACTAAACTTTTTCGTTAAAGTTAGTTATTCAAACGTTTTAAGTTAAACATTTGTATTTGAATAACGAGAAATAAGGGTGGTTTCACTCAGCCACTGAAAAACCAATCAAATTTTCAAGGGTAGCAGCCGGCGCGTTAGAAAACTCTTAGTATTTCAATTAATAGCACGATATATTAATAAGCACGATCCTTTAAACCACGTTTAGTTAATTATAATTAAAAGTTTGATAAACAAATTGTTAAAAAACAATTATTAGAGCGTTTTTTAAGGATACCGGAAAATTATTTCAAGCGCAGAAAAACACGCACGAAACCACGTCCTTTTGCAACGAAGCCAGGATAGAAACTCCTGCCACGGTTACTGACAAGGCTGGCTTCCACTTTAGCTTCTTTCCCGTCAAATTAGGATTTTTTGGAAAATCTGATTCGGGAAACAATTGAGAATTACGAGAAGCGGGAATTTTGGATTTTTGTAAACATGTATTTGGTTTTTTTCCGATTTGTTAAAAATTGCCATAATTTCAAACAAATTTTCTAGTTTTTATCTAAATATATCTGTGTGCAATTCACAGCTTTTTTACTCAAAAAGTGGCAGCACTGGTTACTGAACTTCATCCAGGATTTTGTACGGGGGAGCGCTGCGCTCATGGGAAACTTCCAATTGGAAATGGCATAAAGCGGGATAGGACAGTAACTCTACACCCGAGGGTGGGTTTTTTCACCGGCTAACAGCTGCTGGTGTGTGTGTGTTGGAGAGTATTTTCCACCCTCCCCCACAGTGGGTAATTTCCAGACTGGAAGGGATGTTGCCGAAGCGGCGTTTGGAGACTTTTCTTCTTCTGAAAAGGCGACATTTGTTTTGAAACGAAAGCAGCCGGTTGCAGGAGCAGAGTAACTTTTCCGCCCCCCACCCACTCTCTCCGCTTTCCTCATTTTCCGGGTGGTGGTGAAAATTGCTAGCCGGTAGGTGCCGTAATAACGACGCAATAAATGACGAAACCATGACGACAAGATGAGACGCCCACTTGAACATGAATAATGAACGGGGAGCCCTCCTTTTAATTCATCATCCTCGTACTCCTCAGTACGTAGTTCCCTTTCCCAGCTCCTAGTGCCCTGTCCGTAGTACGCTTTCCCATTCCCTCTGAATCTCTCAAGAAGTGTCATTGTCAGCCGGGCAACTGGCTAACATCGGCTTTAGTGTTATCTTTTGGCTGGAACTCATCTGGGAATTCTCTTATATATAGGTTGCCTGTGATTTATAAATTTAGGTAACGGCGATGTTACAAACTTATGAAACGAGTATAAAAATTCCTGAATTCTATAAATGATCTGTATAATAATTATATGTATTAGATATTCTTCTAATTGGCGATCACACTGATCATTTATAAACAATCTCGTTGAAGAAGAATTCTTATTTTAACATCGACCAAGATAAAAATTCAAGTTTATTACTACAGTTTCGAAATCACAGATTTTATCAACGCATATTTATAAACTTCAGATAAAATTATGTTGATTCATTTTGTTGATTAATGGTTAATTTTATGTGTATTTCGAATTAAACATGTTGTTGACATGAATCCGTAATTAAATGACTCACCTCCACGTTTTCCACGTCGAAATAGGAGAGCGTTTGCTTGGTCAGCTCGAACCACCGATGTTTGTAATTCACGGGCGTGAAGCGTTTCTTGTTTTGGGCCCTTTTAACCATCGAACCAGATTTTACCACATCGTAAAGCCTCTCCGACATTCTATCCATTTTGGCCTGGAAGGATTTACTGCTCGATCGCATCGATGAAGATGACTTGATGCTGCCATTGTGCGAATTCCGATGCTTAGTGCCCATCATCATCTTGACAAGAAAAAGTATCTGTAAAGCCATAAAATAAACCAAAGAATATTAGGTTGCCAAAGGTCTATGTTAATAATATACAAGTAAATGTTTAACCCATTTTTGCTAGTACAGAGTAAACCGTGAGTAAATTATATAAAATAGGATTAAAGAAGAAATAATAAATTAAGGGTTTAAAGTCTTTTAAAAAGGCACTATGCTATAAACATTTGTATACTAATTTGTTTATTAATTTACACTGATTTTGGTAGTTTATAAGTGTCAACTTATTTTAAAAAGCTTTCCGATGCACCTCCGTATTTTTATACAGATTTTATTTATACGAAAAACCCATAAAAGGAAATATAAATATTTAATCAAATTATTTATCCCCTCACAAAGTAGATACAATATGAACCTGAAAGGATCCAAATAAAAAGACCTTCATTCGCTGAGTTGATATTTCAAACTGATTTTATTTTCTCTAAGTTCTAGCTTAGGTAGCTAACATGAGATTTACATATTCTAATTCTTATGTGTGTACTCCCAGATATTTATATCTCACGCTCAAGCGTTGTTTATATAGGCAGTCAAAATTACATTGCTGCAGCAGTTCAATAATTGTACATAGATTGATTTAAACTCTTATATATTCATGTTCGTCTGAACAGAACCTATTAATTATATGTGTAGGTATATATTTTTATCGTAAAACTTGTGCCTTTTTAATTGTGTAAGATTTATGGGACTCTTAAATAGTAATTAGTATTTAAGTATTAAAAGGAAAAATACTTCTATAAAAATATTTCATCTTTAATATTGTTTATATTCCGAGAATCACAAAAAAATATATCTTTAGTGTATATCAACAATTTAAAAAAAAACTCTTCGGCAAATGCGGCGAGAAGTGATTCGAAATGATTTTATGAGCCATTTTTCCAATGCGTCACAAGTGATGGGTTAAAATTAGAAGCACAAACACACAACAAAAAGCTAAAGAAATTGGTTACAACACACGCCGAAGACAAGGTCATAAATCAGAATTCGGTAGGGGGCGTGGGCGTGCGAAACTTTTGGAGCGCCCTCGAGCCAATGAACCTTTGAAAGATTAAAGCCATTCAGCCATTGGAACATTGGATCACCGGGAGTTACCTGGCTGACTAATTGCCGTGGGCGTTGCGGCTGACATCCATCAGATACATATACAGCGAAATATAGAGACTAGAGGCAAAAACTAGTCTGCAGAGCGGGAAGAGTGGACAGACGAGTCTTGCAACAAATCGAACGATTTAACGGACAATTAATTAGCCCCCTCGGACTAGACAGGAGACGTTTAAGTATACTATATACAGTGAGCACTCGCTGACCTTGAAGTCGCTGCAGCGCCCAGAGCGGATTAAAGGATTAGCCTCCAAAGCGGGATATTCCGTTTCCCTTTCTGGTTCTTCCTTCTCCGGCTCTTCTTTTTCTTGCAGCAAACACAACGTAAGCGAAGCGAAAAGACAACTTACAAGGCGATCTCGCAGGAATTATCACACTTCAACGAAAGCTAACAAGAGGCGGGAAAAATACACAGAAGTGAATTGTGGGAAGATATTTTGGGGCTACAAAAATAAATTAATTAAAGGTGGTGATATAAACAATTTGTATAAATGTTCAAGTTTAATTATTACGTCAGTTAAAAAAATAATATTTCCTATGTGAAATATTTGTGAACTTTATAGTGGGAATATGGACACAAGAAAACCCTGGTAATCTGATGACTCTGAGTTTATTACAGAGTAAAATTAACATAATAAAATAGTATAAAATCTTATTATTGATTTCTAAAATATGTTTTATTTTATTGGATTTATTTGTATTTCCCTGTTGATCCCTAACTCCGCTACTGATCCTGAACACGCACAGACACGTCTGCCCCGCATGGAAATAAACGAAAACAAAACAAAGGCGACAACTACAACTGCCTGTCCACCCCCACCTCCTCCCGCCTCCTTTAATCAAGCAGAGCCGCCACAAAAGAGGGGCGGAGAGTAGAAAATCTCGACGAGCTCCCTGCGCATGGCCATAAGTAATAAAATAAACACGGACCAAGGCACACAAAGGCTTGGAAAAAAGGAAGAAAAAGGATGGCGAAAAAAGGCAGAAGGCGCATTGTGTACATAAATCTTCTCGGAGGAGCGTGCACACACTTGTACCAATATAAATACATATATACGGAGATATATGCACATATAGCGGGCGTGGCCTGGCAACTCGTTTCTGACTTTGAATTTCGCCACGCAAATGGTCTTCGGTCGCGCTTAGTTTGTATTCTTCTTTGCCATTTAATTTTTTGTTTATTGTCGCAGCTTTTTTTCTAGTCGCGATGCGCGATGCTATGAAGAGCAGGAGAGAGAGGATGAGAGAGAGAATCTGTGACCTTAGCAAGAATTTCAAGACAATTGGAAAGCGTTGGTTGGTTTTATTCCAGTTTAATTTGTTTGTTTTTTATTTATGTATCTTTAATTGATTCAATTGACTTGGTTAAGTTTTATTTCATTACATTTAATTTAAATAAATATATTTCGTTAAGCTTTTTATTTATAAAGAAATTGAATTGTACTCCGAATTAGAATTACACATGTAAACGCAATACATTCTGATTAGAAACAACAAGCACTTCTGTGTTCTTATCATTTATAATAATCACCTACATAAGTAGAGCCACATACATACATATGTATTGGGTTTTAATTTGATTTATTTATGATAAACAATTACCACACAAATCAAATAAGTCAATTAAAATTTCGATATTAGAACTCTTATCAAATTTAAAAGTGTCTTGGACTCTTCCACCCTACGTCCCAACTCTCCCGCTTTCCACTCTCCTTTCTTTCTTATCAGCTCACAAAGCGATAATTCCGAACAGTTTTTCAAGCGCAGCTTGCAAGGCAATTAAATTTAATGCTGATAAAACAAAGAACAAACGGCGAAATTCGATAGCGAAACAAGGGACCAAAGAGAGAGGGAGTGGAGAGAATAAAAGGGAATCAAATTGATAACTGTGCCAGTTCGCGCTTACCACAAGTGCCGTTGATTAAGCAATTTGAAGCAATGACCCGACCGCATTACAGCAACAACCACAACGATGGAGACCGCACTTGGCTAACAATCCCCAAATTGGAGAATTGGAGAATAGCGGGACCGATATAAACAACAACAAATCACTTTCGTTTGCGCGGCCCCGAAGACGACGCGGAGAGGCCAAATACGAAAAATCAACCGACCGGCTTGTTCAACATTTGCATACTGCGAAAAAAACAAACACTTTATAAACAATATACCGCCGCGCGGCAGGCACAGCTGAGCGCACGCCAATACGAACACCGAGACACCCGCGCACACACACACTGGCGGAGAGAGCAACAGGCGCAGGAATTCCTGGAACTTGTCTCCCAGTTGCACTTTCTCGGTTTTACGACTTGAAGGAAACGCGTTTCTTTTGTTTGTTCGAGTGCCAGCTATTGCAGCTGCTGTCGGCGTTTGCTAATTATAATTAACTCTATTAACTAAGTTGTAGGGAATTACGAGGAACCGAACAAAACGCGCCGCCGCAACCAGTGTGTACAGTGTTGCCAGATGAAAATTTGGCTTTCGCCCTATAAAATCTCAAGCTGTGGAGATTTCCTCCTAAATAATCCAACAATCACATCGAGTTATCGATACAAAGCGGCGATTAATGTCCAATCAGATTTTAAAACGTAAAGTTTTTCTTTTTTAAACCCAAGTCTGGAAAATAAATTACCGAACTATACCAATCTTAAATAAGAGAATTTCATAATTAAGAGGTAATGGTCAATTTTATGCACTTTCTTTTAGTTTATTAGAACAAATACTGCGTACTTAACTTTACACTTCTTTAAGGCCTACACAAAAATAGTATTCAGAGAGTTTTGGTAATGCAAAAGCAAAATGCTAGTCGGAAACGGGAAATGAGATAGCCCTATCACACCATCAGTTCTCCTTCTTCTGGATGGCGGCTATCCTCCAAGCTCCGACCGAATACCGCAGCCAGATCATTCCCAAATCAGTGCCCATTTGCAGCCAGGACCAGAAGGGCGTAAGTTTCGAGCCATCGATCTCCGTCCAACGGACGGCAACCTCCGACATAGGCACCTTCAAACGCTCGGCAAGATACAGCAGCTCTACATCGAAAGCCCAGCGCTCCACATGGAGGCTGGTGAAGAGTTTCCTGGCCGTTGAGCGTGTGAACAACTTGAAGCCACACTGGGTATCGCGAATGGAGCGGACGGCAAAGAGCCAGACCAGGAAATGGAAGCCATGCATTAAGATGGTTCTGTAAATATAAGAGGACATTAGCTTTACTCTCAGTAAGCCTTAAAAATAATGATAAATACCTAAAGAAACTCCTGGTGGCAATCGCATCATTCTCCAGATGCGCTCTTGATCCGATAGCAATGCCATCACCTTGCCACTCAGGCGCCAGTTGCTTCAGCGCCTCCTCCAATTTATCGTAGTCTGGGAACTTAGTGGCTCCATCCGCATCGGCAAATAGGAGATGACGCCCGCGGGCACTCACGACGCCCATGCGAACGGCACCGCCTTTACCGCGATTCTCGATGAGTTCAAGGACACGAACCTTCTCAGCTCCATGCTTTTTGGAGTAACGCAAAGCCACGGAAACGGTGGCATCCTGACTGCCATCACTCACTACGATCACTTCGTAGGTAAAACTGGGATTTCCTGCTGATTTCTGTTCGAGAAAGGCCAGGCACTCGTCCAACATGGCAGGCACTAGAAATATTATTAATGATGAAATGGATTACACGAGTAATCAGTAGAAATATAGTAATTTCAGGCTAACTTCAAGTTTAAAAACCCTTAATCGAGGCTTGACTGTATCTGATTGATCACAAAAACCCGATAAGCTAAAGCTTTTCCCATAAAAGGCAACACCTACATCGCTGCTCCTCATTGTAAGCTGGTACAATGACACTGAGCTCCAAACTGGGAGACTCCTCAATGCTGGGAAATGGCAATGTCTTGATGCTTTTCGGATCCAGGAATGTCTCCTCATCCTTGTGCCTTTTGATGTTGGGATATGGTTTGGTTTTGTACAAGACCAAAGCTACGACCTGTGTATAGCCCAATTATCAATAATTTGATAATGATTTTCGTGTGTTTACCAAGGAGAACTCACCAGCAGCACCGCGACTGCAATCGCGGAGAGCAGATAGAAGCATAGCTGGCACAAGCAGGGAAACATCTTTGGGTTGGTTTTTAAAGGGGTGGCTGCTTATTTAAACAGGTGCACCTGCTGCTGCTGCTGCTACCTGCCGTCAGCAGACATTACTTATCCAATTTGTGCGAGATAAACGTCGGTAGCCACGTATTTGATTCCAAGAATTTTAGCCCCAAATTTGCCAGGCGGCAGCTGATTAGGGTTGTCTCCGCTAGTGATGGGTCGCTGGAAGCTATCGATTTGTGCAGCTATCAAAATACTAGCAAAAAATAATAATTTATGTTTCACTGTATTAATTATTAATTTTTTGTATTAAATAATCAATTATACAAATCAAATTAAAGCTTATTTCCGATTTCTATAAATATCTTTACTATTCAAAGGTTATTATTTTCTAACGGAAATATACCAACAAAATACCATAATTTCAATCGATTTTAAAAATTTTCAAAATTGTAAGAACAAATCAATTTTAATCTAAAAAATAATCCATTTATATTCACATTTTATATATTTATATTAAAAAATACCAAATAGTAAATAACTAAAAAACTTAACAAATATTTTCTTTGTCCCAAAACTGACCTTAGTCACAGGTGTTTTTTTTTTCTATTAAAACCCCAAGGCGCAGGCGCTCTCTTTATAAATAAAAACAAAATATTTTATGGGGGAAAACATTTGAAATCTCACATCTCTTTACCTCTCTCAATTGGATACACACCATCGGAATTTTTCGTGGCTTTCTGGGCGGATTTAGTACTTGTTTATTGTCAATTAAAAATGTGCTTGTGAATCGAAAGGAGGAAATTAAAACTAAAATGAATCGGTTAAGCTTTATACTGCCCGTCTTAGCCTTAATGTGGAGCCAGGAAGCGGCGGGCACTAAACTGCAGGCCTGTGTGGGGGAGCTCTTTACATATAAAATCGAACCGCAGCTCTTCAATTGGACACATCAGGTCATCAGCGAACAGTTTCGCTACCGTCCCTCGCTTATGAACTATCCCGATCTGCCCAGTTGGATGAGATATATGTATAGCCATGAGTATCATGCTGGGTTCCTCTACGGCACACCGCCGGAATCAGCAGCTGGCAAGGATATCAGCTTGGATGTGGTGGCTTTAAATCGGCAGAATTACGAAACTCGTCGCATTGTTCTCTCCATGTTCGTGGCCCACAAGTTTCCTACACCAAACGTCGTCCAGATGAAGATCGACAACTTGAACTGGGTGCATCTGATGGATCCTGGGAGGGTGGAGAATCTGCGCAATATATTTCGAAAGGATTTGTGGCCAAACAGCAAAGAGGACTTGAGTGTGATCTTTATGGAATCGGCTGTAAATATGGGAGGACGTTTGCCTCTGCGTCCGCAGCAACGTGAGGGGTGTGTGTGTGGGAATAATTGTATTATATAAACAATGTAATATTTAAATATCTTTACCTTTCAGCGTCATTGTCCATGTGGGCAGCTTTGCACAGTTCTCACCCCGTCTGAAGGAGCTCCAGGAGGAAGTGCGTCCTCTATACAAACTCCCATCGTGCACCTACAAGCGCACCTCCGTCCAGAAAATCTTCGAGAATGTGGGCTTCAAGCTCGACTGGTGTGCCTTTCGGATGGTTGGCGTGGAATCGCCCACAGAGATCCTCTACCACAGCGGCAAGCAGAATGAGCAGCAGGCAGCGGAGGAGCAGCCGAGACAGGAGCAGGAGCAGCCAGATCGCTGGATGGGAATCTCACGGGAGGATGTGCCCGTGCGGAATTACATTGACGAGTTCGCCTTTGCCTTCGCCATTCCAGGCATGATCTTTGCTATACTAATCGGAATGCTATCGGCGGTGTTGTGCTTCCAGCACGAGAAGTTGTGAGTGGGAAAAGCCCCGAAACCTGTCGGGTTTTCATTTAATTTGTTTCTTTTTGATACATTTTTTACCTATTTGATTCTTTTTTTATCTTTAGTTCCGATCCGCATTCTGAGTTTTTCTTTGCCAACATTTTCCACATCTGCGAAGAGTCCTGTGCGCCAAGCGCGTCAAACGATTCTGATTCGGATGATGGTTCTGAAAGGTGATTTTCCAAGTTGCTATTGAGTTTTTTCTTTATACATATTATTTCGAACATTTTTGTTAACTTTGTTTTTTATTTTAAGCTCCTTAAATTTGGATTATCCCATGTCCTCGACGGTTCAGATGGTCCAGTGCTCGGACAGCAAATCCAATCAACCTATAACCACCTTGAAGAGCCTGAAAGATCCAAATTTCCTTCTTGATAATATTAGTATGCGGTCCCAGAGGTGAGATATTATAATGTACTGTCTGGAAAAAACCTCTTATAACATTCATTGCAGTCCCAATAACAGCTTTTATCAGTTGGACTGCGGCACCTCTAGCATTTATGCTCGCCCCAAGCCTCCACCCTACAAGGGCGGCACTCTCGGCCGGAATGGTGTGGATATTTGACAAACATCTCCTCGTGTCCTCTACTGCTAATCAACAGCAGGGAATTTGGATCTGAAGCGTTTAAATATTAACAATAAGCAATATAGACGAGGAGCGTTATCACAATTGCATTAAAAAATACTCACACCTGCCGAAACATAGACAAGCCATATCGTAATTATCAATTTATATATATGCATATGCAAGCATGAAACTGTAGACAATTTAAGTTGCTCTTTGAAATATTAAAGGCAAGTAAATAAAGGATTGTTTTTTACAAAAAAGCCCGCTAATATTATCGATAAGCTGGTTTCGATAGGAAAACTAGAGTTCCGATGGAGCCTCATTGTTTGGTCCTCAACGTATATGCGTTGTGTAAACAATTTAAATTAGTATTTGGGGAGTTAAAAGTTGCCTTTATTAAGAAATTTAGGTTTTGATTAACTTAACTCTTCTCTGCGTAACGGTTGCAACCATTTAAAGTCCGACTCGCGTATCCTGGCACGAACTAGGGATGTCGGATATTTTTTGAAATATCGTATCAATTATATTTCTTATCAATTAGATTCTTATTACAAACAATACTTAAATACTTACTTACTTATTTACTTAAATACTTATTGTAAATATTTATATGCCTACAGCCTCTAAGACTTCCTTCTCCTAGTTTCACATACCAGACATTTCTGAGCCGCTCATATACAGTCTGTACAGGCCCGGAATAGTCGCTTTATGGGATTGCCACAAGTATTATGCCTTTGAATTTAGAATGATAAAGGAAAAAATATCGTAAAATATCAAATAAAAATATCGCTATTTGCGATATTTGCGCAAATAAAAAATCACGATATAAATACAGCATTTTAGGAAAAATATCGATATTTCGATATATTGATATATTATCAACAACCCTAGAATGAACATTCCGCAAGTTTTCGGCCGGAGAAAGTTTTTACCGTTTTTCCGCGCTGCAACGACTCCATAATTTTCGCAATGGCGCTCGCCAATTTCGGAACCATGGAGTTCCTCGAGAACCTAATCGATCGTTACAAGATCAACCTGCTGCAGATGATTTTCGGGACCTTCATTGCAACGATCGTCTTCTTTGGCGGCCTAATGACATTCCTGGAGAAGTACCTACCGAATAGCATCCGGCAGTCCTTTCGGTACGGGAAGCACAGTTTCAAGGGCGAAAAGGATCCCTTGGTGGCCTGGCTGGAGGTGCCCAAGTCCTGGTTCAAGCACTTTTACATCTTCGCCATAGCCTGGAGTTGGCTGGGCTTCTATCTGCTTGTCACGACGGTGAGGGATCAGCGACAGGCTCCAGAGTATGTCCTTCGCTTCCTGGACTTTATGGGCGGCGGCCGGAGCCATCGGAAGGTGGAGATCGACTCGACCACGGCCTGTGTGGGCGCTTTCATGCTGACGCTGCAGTGCACCCGGCGCTTCTACGAGACCAGCTTTGTGCAGATCTTCTCCAAGCAAAGCAAGATCAATCTGAGCCACTATATCGTGGGCTATGCCCATTACTTTGGAGCCGTCATCGCCTTGTTATCCAACACCTCGGGCTTTGTGCGCGGCTCTCGGCCCATGGAGTTTAGCTTGGACAAGCTGACTGGCCAGCAGCTACTCTACCTGGTGGTGTTCACCGTCGCCTGGCAGCAGCAATATGCCAGCAACATGATCCTGGTCAATCTCCGAAAGGACCCCCGAACCGGTGGCGTACGGACGGAAAAGCATCTGCTGCCCAAGGGCGGACTCTTTAATCTGCTGTCCTCGCCGCACATGTTCCTCGAAGTGGTGATGTATTTCTGCATTGCCGATTTGTACATGCCGGTGAGAATCTGGCGCCTCATCTTCCTGTGGGTGGCCAGCAATCAAACGATTAATGCTCTGTTCACCCACAAGTGGTACAAGGAGACCTTTAGGGATTATCCAAAGAATCGACGTGCCATCATTCCGTTCCTGCTCTAAAGACTTTTCGCATTTTTTGTACAAAATAATTTAGTAGTGGAATTTTTTATTAAAGGCGTTTTTACACGCTCTGCTCTCTGATCGGTGATTTTTAACTACAAAAACGATATATTACGCGGGGGAAAACAGGTCCTGCTGCAGTCTATTTGAACAAGAAACTGCAAGGCAAGGGAGAATTTCAAGGATTAAGAAGCGGTTTAAAGGTAAAGGTTTGTTCGAACTCACCTATAGGGATAACCCTGCGCTTTGGAGCGGAATACAGACAGCAGGAAGGAGAAAAAGACTGTGAGCAGCACCAGACCGGTCATAGCCATAATCCTATTCTTGTTGTGACTCTTTGGTGTGCCCGATTCGATAAGAAGAATCATGCCCAGCACAATCATGGCGTCTGCAAAAAGGTGTATCTCATTAGAGCCTATTTTAGATTAATTTGTAAGCTATAAACTTACTTAAAAACATGACAATGTACGTCTCCACCACCAGCTGTCCCTGCGAGGAACCATGGATATAGGCCACGCCTCCGTTCTGCGATTTGTGCACCAGCGGCGGTCCACGAATGTGATTCCACATCTGACCCGAGATCATGGCAAAGCAAAATAGCACCGCAATGGCACCCCATAGGTTCTTATTGTACAAGAACTCCAGGTTATTTCGCCGTATGTAGAGGAAGCTACCAGCCAATGCCAGTAGAGTGATCATAGCCACCGTGCCAGAGTAATTGGGAGGACGGAAAATACGGATGGTAATATCCGTACGCTCCGCCACGAACTTCGCAATGGAGTCGGCGGCAAAGCCAACGCGATGAATGTCCATGGTATCAGCACCCTTGGGCTTGCCCTTGGCCGGGAAATGCATAAAAACAGGGGCGGTGTTTAAGCGCAGCATCTGGAACACCTCAGAGCCCTCATCAAAGTCCACCATGGCGAAGAACATCTTGTTGGAGTACACCGAGGAGAAGCGGTACGAGTTGGCCACAATGGCGAACTCATCGTGGGCATGCCGACAGATCTGGCACTGACGCGACGGCGACAGCGCCGTCAGCATTACTATCATCGAGTAGTTCTTCGGAGCACTCTTCACATACTCCCGGAACTTGGGGCCATTAAAGCGGAGCAGCGGCTTCTTCATGTTCATGTCCACCAGGTTTTGTACTTTCTCCGACAGCGACAAGCCACTCTGAAAGAAGGTAGTAAAGACATGGGATTACACCTCCAAGCCGGCATGCAGGAAAAGTGACGTGGCCACCAAAAACAAACCTTAGATCTGGTCTGCGCGGCGGTGTAGACCGCAAAGGCCGCCACCAACAGCAGAGCGCTGATCAGCGTCTTGTGCACCAGCTTCATCCTGCGGGCCGGCTCGTTTCAAGTTTAAACTATTTCACTAAATTTAACGCTAAATAGCAGCGAAAAATGTTTAATCAAAAATAAAATTTCATCCGGCTACGAATTAGAGGTGGAGACCTATGAGGAATTTCCTGTGAATGGTGTTTCTTAACGATGTTTGAAAAAGTCTATCGATAGTTATGTTTTCTTTCAAACAAATTTAATAAATACGAATTTCCGATCAAATCAAGACTTCTAAGCAATGGCAAACGAAACTTTTAAAATTTCAACATTAAAGATAACTCAAATAAACTTAAAAAAATTACTGTAGTTAAATATATTTTCAGCTTTAAGAATTTCTAAAATTTTTTCTATTTTATTTATTGGCAACCCATATATTAAAACATATTTAGACCACTATATAAAACATTCTTAAGGGATTTTCATTATGACAATCGTTATTCAATTAATAATTAAATTTTCTTCTGCTGTTTTATATTTCCGAAAAAATTTGCAAACGATAGTTTTTATCGATAGCCGCCATTATCAGTCGGCCATCGCTAGACGGCAATCTTTAGTTGTCTTTATTTTAAGTTAAAGTTTTTCGTAAAATTACACTATTTGTAGGAATTTTAGATCGTTTTATTTTAATCAAAATTGACCATGAGCGATGTGCTGAAAAACTCCCAGGAGCGATCCCGCAAGAGGCGCTTGCTTTTAGCGCAAACGGCAAGTATTCCGAACTACTGAAAACAATGAAACATATTGATATATTTTACGCATAAAAATGTGTATTCATGATTATTTAGTTTGGGCTGTCCAGCGTGGATGAGTTGAAGAAGGTCTTGGGAAATGCGGAGGACACCAACAATAGTCGCCAGCTGAATCCCAGCGGGCAGAGGGAGGAGGAGGATAGCGGCGCTTCGTCCTCGAAGAAAACTCCGAATGAAATCATTTACAGGGATTCATCCACGTTCCTGAAGGGTACACAGTCTTCCAATCCCCACAACGATTACTGCCAACACTTTGTGGACACGGGACAGCGTCCACAGAACTTTATCCGCGACGTGGGCCTGGCCGATCGCTTCGAAGAGTACCCCAAGTTGAGGGAACTCATCAAGCTGAAGGATAAACTCATCCAGGACACGGCATCTGCTCCCATGTATCTGAAGGCGGATCTAAAGACGCTGGAGTTCAAGACATTGGGCACCAAGTTTGATGTGATCCTGATTGAGCCACCGCTGGAGGAGTATGCGAGGGCTGCGCCCTCGGTGGCCACCGTTGGAGGAGCTCCGCGTGTCTTCTGGAACTGGGATGATATACTTAGTAAGTTATCCCTAATACACTTCAATCCTTAGCTCCTAACTCTCTCTCTATTTCCTGCCAGATTTGGACGTGGGTGAGATAGCCGCTCATCGCTCGTTTGTGTTCCTTTGGTGTGGCTCCTCGGAGGGCTTGGACATGGGCCGCAACTGCCTTAAAAAGTGGGGCTTCCGTCGATGTGAGGATATCTGCTGGATACGCACGAATATCAACAAGCCCGGCCACTCCAAGCAGCTCGAGCCGAAGGCTGTCTTTCAGCGCACCAAGGAGCACTGCTTGATGGGCATCAAGGGCACTGTACGCCGCTCCACCGATGGAGATTTCATTCATGCCAATGTGGACATTGATTTGATCATTTCGGAGGAGGAGGAATTTGGTAGCTTTGAGAAACCCATCGAAATCTTTCACATCATCGAGCACTTTTGTTTGGGCCGCCGACGTCTGCATTTGTTTGGCCGGGACTCGAGCATTAGGCCAGGATGGTTGACTCTTGGCCCGGAGCTGACGAACTCCAATTTCAATGCGGAGGTCTATCAGACGTACTTTGCGGAGGCTCCGGCTACGGGTTGCACCAGTCGCATTGAGCTGCTGCGACCCAAGAGCCCGCCGCCGAATAGCAAGGTGCTAAGAGGGCGAGGACGCGGCTTTCCTCGTGGTCGTGGCAGGCCTAGATAGCCGCCAGCACTGTCTCATTTTTAACTCTTCATTTTTAAACCCAGCAACTTCTCTGCATGTATTCTAGTGTCTAAGATCAAGATTTGTTAAGGGATTATATTAAGATTAAAGACCATATTCGCTGCAGGTTGTCGTATTTCCTCTGAAGTTGTATTGAAAGTCTTCCTAAATACTTCCTAGAAGATATTATCTTTAATTTTGTAAACTATGGTGATTGCTGAGATGCCGCATATAAATATCAAGCTCATCCTCCTCCTCGCTGGATGCGGCGTTGGCTTGCTTCGGCAATTCCTCTTCATCGTCACTGTCCTCGAAGTAGGCATCCTCCTCATCCTGTTCGATTTGCTTGAGATCATCCAGCTGGGCATTGTCATCGACGGCTGTATAATCAAAGTCCTTGTCCTCGCCCTGCAAAAAGCGTTCCTTCATCATGCTGATGAACTCGTGGCGAAAGAGTTCTCGCTCTCCGGGATTATAGAACTCCGGGGTGGAGATTTGAGCTATCTTCGCAGGCGGACGAGCTTCGGCCACTCGACTGGTGGAACAGGCCACTGGCTCATCGTCGTCAAACGCACCCCATTGCTGTCGGCAGGCCACGGGGACTTCAAATTCAGGCAAAGAAGGAGCAGGAGCACTGGGGAGCTCCTGCACATTTTCCTGATGAGTTTCCGCTAGCAACTCATCCCTTTTTTGCTTCTCCAAGGAGTGCATGAGTATGCCCGAGAAGCTGGTGTTCCTCACATCGTAGCTATCCCGCGCCTTCTTCTCCGCCTCGGTTAGGTATTGACCCACCAATTCCTGGTAGAGATCGGGCGCTCTTTGCATCATCTCGTGTTCGCTGAAGTATTCACCCTTTTCCAGCAGCTGCTGCATGGCATGGTATCTTCGGTTCTTAATGCACACCGACCGTGTGCTTAGCTTCCTTTTGAAATCCTCCAGCAGCAGGCACATCTCCTCGAGGCTTTCATCCGGCTTGTGTGGCTCTCCGACAGCCAGTTCCTGGAAAGAACTCAGTTGTCGGACATTCAGGTAGCCACCAAATCGTATGAGGAAGTTCTCCCGGTTCTTTTCGAACAATTCCCGTGCAATTTGTTGCTTCTCCGCAATTGGAATTTCCGGATCATCAATTTGCTGCGATTTGAAGACTATTTTCTGGTTTTCCGCCAGAGATTTGAAGATGTCTGTTAGCTCTGCGTGTAGTTCTGGTTTTTGGCAGGTGCTAACATTGCCCTGGCCTTCATCCTCGCCTTCAGCTTCGCCGCCGGTTGTCATAATTGTTTACACAAGTTTTAGAAATTGTGTGAAATGAAAATGTAAACAAATGCTTCTTCTTGCTCTGGTCTTTGCTTTGAAAAGGGTTGGCAGCACTGCATTCCATTTGGAGATTTAAAATTCTTTATGGAGACTTCTGTTGTAATTAAATTGAGATATTATTCTGTATTTCTTTGTTTTAATATATGAATACCATTTTCGTCTTTAATTTTTCAAATGTATATCGTTGTTTAAAGCTTTTAGTTATGTTTTTCTGTTATTTTTCGATACATTGGAGAATTTAGGAAGAATTCGCTAACGGGAACTGCCTACCGGCTGAATTTCATCAGCACTTTGAATGAAGTTGGCAGCACCGACAAACCATAAAGCGGCTGCTTATTTTCACAACGAATCTTTATCTGAAACTGTGTGTTGTGTTGTGTTTATCGCTGTCCCACTACCCACGACCCGCGCACAAACGCCACTCGGTGGTTCAGAGTGGTGCAAATGTGCAGCCAGCGTTGGCGATGACTAATTGATCGCAATTAAAGCAAAGAACAAGGAAAGGAATCCCCGCCCGCGTCGATTATGGCTTGGAACGACTTTGCCTGGAACTGGACGCAGTTCTGTCCCACTGGATTGAAGCCGTTCGCCAACGATACGAACGATTTGCTGCCCTGCTTCCAGGAGATCCTGCTCCAGCTGCCCGTGTACACGATCTTCGCAGCCATATCCGCCTACAATTTCGGCAGTCAGTCGAGACCCGTCATCCGGAATGGCCTGCAGCTGCGTATGCTGTCTCTGCGCACGTTCCTGGCCATTGTGCTGGCCCTGCTGCCGGTGGCCAAGGTGTTCGCCTTCCAGCAGGCGGACATTGAACTGCATGCGGCGGACGTGCTGGTCGCCAGTGCCGAGTGCATCATGTGGGTCGTTCACAGCGGTGAGTTGGTTGTTGGGGGTCTGTGCGGTTTTCCTTGCCTTGTATTGATTTCATGGCACTTATAAGGGTCTTTTCCGGCTTTCACTTTCATGGATTTCGATTAACTTAGCTTATTTATTGACTTTACTGGGGACATCATTAAAACTAAGCATTTAATTCTTATCCTTTTTTAATTTAATGCAATATTCGATAGGTTTTAAAAGTCAATTAGAGGCTTTAAGAAAAGTCACCTTTAAGGTGAAATAACATTTAATGACTTGCCTCTATTTATTTAACTTTTTGCTGAACAAATATTGAAAGCAAATACGTTGTCTTTTTAATAAAAACCAGAAGGGCTCCAAAATAACAGCTGAACATTAACGAAAAAGCCGTTGAAGCTTGCAACTCGTACCCAGTTGAGCTCTTCTTACTTCTTGGACTTTCAAGAACACTCATTGATTCCGCAGAAAACCCTACGTTTTTTTTTTAAGTAAAACATACAAAGTTTATCGCCTTGTCCTGGTAACAAATCGCACCTTTTTCTGATTTCCCCTGCCTCTTCCCAGGTTTCCTTTTGACGGCCCGTCAATATGGTGAGCTTAGTCACCGTGGATCGCTGCTAATCAATGTGGTGTGGCTCACTGTTGTGGTTCTGGATGGCGTCTGGCTGCGCACAAGTCGTCACTTTGCCTGGTGGCCCTGGAGTTTGGCCACGCTTCTGTGTGACCTTTTGTTTGGAGCCACTCTTATGCCGAAAGGCAAGGCGGTCTACTCAAGCATGCCCAGAGGAGGAGTGGGGGGCAGTGGAGAAGATGAGTCGCTGCTATCCCAGCGCTATACATATTTCCACTTCGATCTGAACGAAGGTCACCTGGGCCATGCGCAGGACGAAGCCAATGTGGGATCCCGCTTTCTCTTCCACTGGGTGCATCCCCTAATAGCCAAAGGAGTGGCGGGTAAGCTGAGGAAAATCGAGGATCTCTTTGATCTGCCAGAGGCCTTGAATATCACACGATTGAGTGAGCGGCTGCACTTGGCCCTGTCGCAGTCTCAGAGCTTGTGGAGAGCGCTGCACCGCTGCTTTGGCCTGGAGTTCTATTTGATTGGTGTCCTGAGGCTGATTGCGGACTTGAGTGGCTTTGCGGGGCCCCTGCTGCTGGGAGGACTCCTGCGACAGGATCACACGGACTCCAACGAAGTGTACTACTACGCGTTGGGACTCTTTGGCAGCACTCTGGTGTCGGCCTTGTGTTCCACGCACTTTGATTGGCGCATGGCCATGGTTTCCATGAAAATGCGCGTGGGAGTTGTGAACTCGATTTACCGCAAGGCTTTGGAGGCGAGGGTCATCAGGGACTCAAGGCCGGATATGCTGAATCTGATGTCCACGGATACGGACAGGATTGTGAACTCGTGCATCAGTTTCCACTTCTTCTGGAGCATTCCGTTCAAGCTTTTTACGACGCTGTACCTGCTCTATCTGCAATTGGGCGCTGCCTTCCTCGCCGGCGTGCTCTTTGCCGCTCTGCTTATACCCATCAATCGTTGGCTGGCCAAGCGGATTGGCATCTACTCGAGCGGCCTGATGACGGCCAAGGATGCGAGGCTCGCGGCCACCACAGAGACCATGCAGGGAGCCAAGCAGATCAAGATCAATGCCTGGGAGGATATATTCATTACGAAGATCAGAGGACTGCGACAGGAGGAGCTGAGGTTCCTCTCGAAGAGGAAGTACCTGGACGCCATGTGCGTTTACTTCTGGGCCACCACGCCCGTGCTGATGTGCCTGCTTACCTTTGGGGTATCCGTGCTGCTGGGTAATCCCCTGATAGCCTCCACGACCTACACCAGTGTCGCCCTGCTCTACATGCTCATTGGTCCACTTAATGCCTTTCCCTGGGTCCTCAATGGCTTAATCGAGGCCTGGGTTTCCATCAAGAGAGTCCAACAACTCATGGACGTTCCCAATTTGGACTACTCCTCCTATTACAATCCCATCATGCGCGGCAGTGGTGGAGTTTTGGGATCAGGAGATCACCTAGAAGATGATGCCCCCTTGGATGCTCCCAGAGCCAGTGTGTTGCAGATGAAGTGCGCCAGCTTTTGTCACGAGGAGAACTCGAACGCTGACACTGCCGTCTTCCGTCTGAAGGATATTAATGTGGATGTCAAGGCGGGGCAGCTGATTTGCATCGAAGGACCCGTGGGCGGAGGCAAGAGCACCTTCCTATCGGCCATTGTGGCCAACCTGCAGTGCACCGAGGGCGAGGTGTGCGTCCAGGAGCTGACCACGGGCTTTGGCTATGTGCCACAGTCGCCGTGGCTCCAAAGGGGCACCATCCGCGATAACATCGTGTGGGGCGCTCAGTTCGATGAGCAGTGGTACCGAACGGTACTGCATGCCTGTGCGCTGGAGGAGGATCTTCAAATTCTAGGCGGCGATCTCATTGGCGTGGGCGAGAATGGCAGGACCTTGTCAGGGGGTCAGCGGGCGAGAGTGGCTTTAGCCAGGGCGGTTTATCAGGATAAGAAAGGTGAGTAGATGAGCTGAAACATTACAACTCCAATACATCTCCAATACAACTCCCTAGTCTACCTGCTGGACGATGTGCTCTCCTCGCTGGATGCCCATGTGGCCCGGCATATCATCAAGCACTGCATCTTGCGACTGTTGAAGCACAAGACCCGCATTGTGGTCACGCGCAGCATTCAGCTGTTCTTCCACGCCAATCAGATACTCCAGCTGAAGGATGGCCATCTCTTGCCCAGCGAATACATGACTCAGAGCATTGACTTGAGCTTAGAGGAGGACGGGGACGAGGATCAGGATCGGGAGCAAGCCAGCCGGCGACGTTCGGTGGCGCTGACCAATCAGGATGACAAGAAGAGCGTGGATAGTTTGCTCCTAGAGGAATCGAAGGAGTACGGTCATCTCTCGAGCAACGTTTTCACCTGCTACTGGAAGGCGGTCACGTCTCCCCTGGCCTCCACTGTGTTGCTCTTCGTGCTGCTTATGCAGCTGACCAGGAATATGAGTGATGCCTGGCTGGCACATTGGGTCACAGAGACCACATTGGATCCACATCCGAATGATACTTCGTTGGGGCATGAACTGAAGCTAGGAAATGACACAGATCCTGGTCACACCACTGGCTTCTATTTGAGCATCTTCACAGCCATTGCGTTGAGCAATTCCCTAGTGACTCTGGTTCGGGCTTTCCTCTTTGCCTACGCGGGCATCAAGGCGGCCATTTTCATGCATGAGAATCTGCTGAAAAAAGTGATGTTCGTCAAGTTCAATTTCTTTGACATCACCTCGGTGGGTCGCATCCTCAATCGCTTCTCCTCGGACACTAACACCGTCGACGATTCCCTGCCCTTCATTCTCAACATTCTGCTGGCTCAATTGGCCGGGTTAGTGGGCGCCCTTTGCGTCAGTTTGTATGCCATGCCCTGGCTGGGCCTGGTCATCATTCCCATGGTTCCCATTTATCTGAATCTGCAGCAGCGATATCGCCATGCCTCCAGGGACATCAAGCGGCTGTCGAGCAATGCCATGTCGCCGCTTTACACGCACTTCACGGAGACGCTGCAGGGATTGACCACGATAAGGAGCATGAGGGCCAGTCCGCGCTTTCAAAGGGACTTCCAGGTGAAGCTGGAGGAGAGCATTAAGGCGCAGTTGACGCAATCGGCGGCCCAGCAATGGTTGGCCCTGCGCCTCCAGTTGTTGGGAACACTGCTGGTAGGTGGAGCCGGTCTCTTGGCCGCCATAACAGCTTCGCATACCACAAATCCTGGTCTGGTGGGTCTGTGCATTTCCTATGCTCTCTCCATTACTGGCCAATTGGGAGATCTTTTGCACGCGGTGGCCGAGACGGAGCAGGAACTGGTGGCAGTGGAGCGAATAGATCAATATCTACAGCTGGAGGGAGAGCAGAATGCGGCGGGCACGGCTGATCCGCCATTTGGTTGGCCCACCCAGGGGGTTTTGAGCTTCCGCGAAGTCCAACTGAGCTACCGGGAGCACTTGACGCCCGCTTTAAGGGGTGTCACCTTCCAAACGGAGGCCTTCGAAAGGATTGGCATTGTGGGACGCACGGGAGCGGGCAAGACTTCGGTGTTGGCAGCTCTCCTGCGAGTGGCTCCCTTGTCCCATGGCGACATTCGGCTGGATCAGGTGAATCTGAAAACGCTGGCATTGAATGTGTTGCGTGAACGGATAGGAGTCATCACGCAGGAGCCGTTTCTCTTTGAAGGTGAGTTTCCCTTTGAAGTGGAACTTTTGCAAACTTTGCTATAAATCAAGATGATTCTAGGCACTGTTCGTGAGAATCTGGATCCGAGACACGCCTTCTACGACTCTGAGATCTGGCATGCCATCAAGAACTCGGCGGCTGCCACTCTACTCGTCCAGCAGCTGGGCGGTCTCGATGGCAAAGTGGAGCAGTGCGGCAATAACTTATCCGCTGGGCAAAGGCAACTCCTCTGCCTGGCCCGGGCTTTGCTGAAGAACGCCAAGGTCGTGGCCATCGATGAGGGAACTTCCAATTTGGACGATGAATCCGATTTGAGCATGCAGCAGGCGTTGAGGAATGCCTTCAAGAGTTGCACTCTCCTCTTCATCGCCCACCGGCTGCGTGGACTCCAGGCCATGGATCGCATCATCGTCCTGGATGATGGTCGCATTTGTGAGGAGGGCAGACCGCAGGATTTGGCCTCCAATAGCTCAACGATTTTCCACGGCATGCTCTTGGCTCAGGACATAAATCCGGAGGAGTTTGCCGGTACGAATTATTAATAAAAAAAACCAATGATGAATGGAATGGAGCGGAGCCTTGTGTGTAAATAAGTCAAATTGTTATACGATTTTATTTATTGCTTTTATTATTTTAATATAATTATAATCTTGTATTATATATTTTTGTGTTCCTAACTAATATATTTTTGTAGTGCAAAAAGAAAGACACGATTGTGAAATGTGGTTACAAATGATAATATAATATAATATAAATTACATAATAGGAGGAAGTCGTGTCTCTCCATAGACTCATGTTTGTAAAACAAAAACAATGCTGACTTTAACTAAGAGTTCTTAACATGCTCTCTCTGCTTCCATGATTCTAATTCTATTCTATTTGGTTCAACAATTGATTTCTAGTAACAAAGGACATCTTCTCACTTGTCCTATATTTGATAGTTGAAAAGCTTCTCGCCGGGGCGGCCCACAATATGATCGTACTGATTGGGCTTGTGCGGTGGCTTGGACAGCATTTCATTCACAGATTTCTCGTAAAGTTCAATGTACTCCTGTAGCTTAACGTCCGAATATATCTGGGATAGCAGTTGAAAGTTAGTAAAAGTTAGTAAAGTTTTGGATTGAATGTTAAGTGTGTTAAGAGGCGAGAAAAGGGAGTGATGGTAGTTAATGTGTTAATGAAAGAGCTCACAAATAAAAGTTAATTCAAAAGACAATATAAATTATTAAGATGAGTAGCCTCTCTTGAATTAATTTATATTGTCTTTTTCCGTCTTCAACTCTACGATTTTTAAGAAAAGAAAATCGATAGACAGAAGGTCAACAATTATTTGCTAAGCTCTGGGTGTTAATATTCGAGATTAGTGCCCAAAATGGTGACCAGTGATTAGTGCATTAGTCCATTTAAATGGCTTACTCATAGAAATACCTTTGTTTCGGTTCCTTGATCTAAAAATGCAGCAGAAAATTATTGTCAAAACAAAAAACATAAAAAAAAAAAAAAAACAACTTTGTAAAAGTGTGTTTTGGTTTCTAGCGAAAACTAAACCAATAATGAATACCTGTAGGTAGCAGCGCACCACAAAGGTGATGCGACGCAGATCGTGAATGGCATGATAGAGATGATTATAGGAGGAACTCTCGCACTGCAGTATAATGGCGCGAATATCAATGAAGTCGTCCTGGCAACGCTGATAGAAATCCGGGTACTGGGGAAGTGAGTTAAAATATTCAAAAATGTTAGTTATTTATTTTATAATTTTCAGATTTCAGATATTAACTCACATAGTTACGAGTGAACTGCTTTTGGAAAAAGTGATCCAAGTTCTGCAGCTCCAAGATGCCAGCACTGAGCAGATACAGCTGCCTTGTGACATCGCGCTTGATGAGGCTGAAGGGATTTATGCAACCCCTGGCATCGATATGACGATCCAATGGGGTTTGAAAAGTTCCCTGACATTTCACCGGCGCTGCTGGCTTTGGTGGTGGTTGCATCACAGGTGCTTTCGCACCCATCCGCGGCCACTGGGGCGGCTCGACGTGCTGCTGCTCCTTGGGCTGCTTGGGCTTCTGTGGGGCCATCTCGATTTGCTTCATCATCTCCTTCTGAAGCGGCTGATAGGTGCCAGTCTTGAGATAAGTGCCATTAGCGACCACATTGCGCTGCGTCTCTTCCGAATCCTCGATCATGGTATAAAGATAGTTGAGACTGGCACCGCCTTTGGGCTTGTAGAGAGCAGTGGCCTTATCTTCGCTTTCGGGAAGTGGCTTAACACCTGCTGCTCTTGCTGCTCCGCCGCCACTAGGAGCAATCGGTGAGCTGCTGCTGGCCGTTGGACCTAGTCCCGTGGCAGCCGCTATACAACTGCTTTTCTTGCACGAGGTGGTGCTCTCGTTGCCATCATTGAAGCTCCAGATGGAGCTACTATTCATAGTCAGATCCTTGCTCACAAAGGAATTCTTCTGCTTCAGGAGCAAGTTATCCAGGTTCACAAATGCTTTAATAATCATATCCACCATGCCAAGTGTTTCATTTTGCCAGGAATCGAAGGCGCCCATAAAGCCAAATGGCAGCTCATCCTTGATCTTGTTCAAGCCCTCGGCCTTGTTATAAACATAGCCCTTCATGATGACCCAAGCATTCACAATGCGCGTAAAGACGAATATAAAATCCTTGACAGCCCAGGCGATGCCTTGCGAATTGATGTTCGCCAGAACGCCATCCGGACGGAGGAGGTCCTGCTTCAAGCGGCCACACAGAGTGTCGATCTTCTTGAAGCACGGACGGTTGCGATGGGTATTAGCCAGGCGTTCGGCAATCTCGCAGCCATGCAGCGAGACCTCGGTAATATCGTGAAGGCGGTCCTGATGCAGCGTCACCTCCGAGTTGCGTTTGGTGCCGGAGTGGACACGCAATCCGTCGCCGGCACCACTGTTGTCCAAGGAACTGTCGCTAGAGTCGAGATTCCTGCAGAAGGATATTAAAGAAAGACTTATCCTTAATAAATTCCTGAAGGAAAAACCACTAAAAAGGCTACAGTAGGGAAATGCGAATGTATTTAAAGGAAGTCTTCATGAAGCGAATTTTCCTAAGAACATGTTGCAAAGGCAATGTTGCTAGCAACATGTTGACAAACAGCCATTGGTGTTGTCAACATAACTGTAAGTATTTATGTAAATATTTTATAATTATTATTATAAATATAAATGTTTAATATTTACAAATAAATTAAGCAGTTAAAAAAATGGTTTAATATTATCCTATAAATCATTAAGTTGTACGTACTTTTCTTCATCGGAAACTGGCAGCTTTTCCACCTCTCTCACTTCATTGGGCATCGAGTTTGTCTGAGTGGCAACATCACAGGTGCGCTTCGGGGGCGGCTGAGCCTGGGCTTGGGTGCCACTGGACGAGGTTGGTGGCCTTGTGGGCTGGGGACCAGCAGATGGTGGAGCAGCCCCTCCGCCACCACCACCTCCACCGCTGCTGCTGCTACTGCTGCTCCCGCCCTGAGAATACTGTGGCACATAGAAGCCGGCCGTGTTGCAGCTAGCAGTGGTCGTCAAGGCACGAGCCGAATACACCTGACCTTGACCATAGGCGTTCGTCGAGGCTAGACAAAAGGCAGAGAGACATACACTGAGGAGCTTCATGGAGAGGCAAAAATTGCGATCGAATCTCACCAGAAATGGCAGCGTAGTACTGCATGTTCGGCATGGGAACATAGGCCATGGGCCCCAAGTGGGTTGCGGTTGGGGCGGCAGCAGCCACTGGTGGCGGCTGCGGGGTCATGGGACAGTTGACGCTGCCAGGTATTATCACAGCCGTCGGTGGCGGCGGCGGCGGGGCCAAAGCCCAGGTGGTATGCGAAACATGCTCCTGGACAACGACATCCGTGATAATGCGATTGCGGTCGAAGTAGGTTTGCTGATACAGCGACTGCTGGCGCATCGACTGCGTGGCAATTGCTGGCATCTGATACACAGGAATATTCATCTTCTTCTTTTTTAACACAATTCTCAAAATCTGACAGAACAATTCACTATCAAAGAAGAAGAAAACGAGGAAGCCGGAAGTAAAAAAAAGAGTCATTGCGAAAAGCAAGGTTAGCACACAGGTAACAAGAGCACGTGCCTGCCTCTTCCCAGCAAAATAATTACCTGGTACTTAAGTCTCGGACACTTTGCACAATCTCACTTAACCCGTTAGTTCTTGGTCAAAAACTGCTGCTGCTCGCTCTTCCGGAAGTCCAAACGCAAAAGGAACTTTTTTTTTCTTCTTTTCAAAAACGGCCACTAGAGGTGTTAAGCGATCAGTGAAGTTTGTCGCTGGTATCGTTTATCGTCTGAAGTTTAGTGTGACCGTTGCAAATAAAGTTAAACTGTTTAACACAATAAAAAAATATAAATCTAATTTAAACGATAATTAAGTTTTTGGTGACTCAGAAACATTTGAAAAAAGTAACAAACGTTTCAAGTACAACCACAAACTAATATTGAGTGAAAAATACATGATATAGTTTTTAAAAAAATTGATAGAAAACGTCAGAGGCTGTTTGTTTAAACTATAATTATACAAAATGATCTTGCCAGACATTTATAATGCAGATGAATAAAATATAATTTATTTTAAATTTATCCCGTAACGGTTAAAATATCTATCGATTTTGGCGAGTCTTTGTAAAAAATGTGTTTTAGGTAAAGTTAAGAACAGTTATTGAAAATGCATATAAAGCTATTAGAGTTCCAACATACATAAACTATAATATCCCAAAACTACAAATTCTCAACTTTATATTTTTCAAATTTAGCACGTAACGGTCAAAATAACTATTGCACATATCGATAGTTCACAACTTACTAGTGTTGGTCAACTTGCAGTTTTGATCTACACTGACGAATAACTTATCGATTAACCGTCTATCGGTTTGATAAACACTCATTGCACTTTGCTGATAAAAATACAAGTTAAAGCCAGAAAAATGACAGAGGAAACTGACTTTTCCGCCCACATAGCTGAGGGCAAGAACAAGACCAACGTGCGCTGCCAATTCTGCAACAGCCTGATGCTGAAGGCCCAGGAGGGCGTCTACAGCAAGGAGGAAGTAAGTGCCGGGTGCCTTTGCTGCAAGAGCCATTGTTTACATCTCTCGTTTGGCCAGGTGGAAGTGCCCCTTATGATGCAAAAGCAGGATCGGACAGCGGATAGCTTGAACACGGAGCCACTGCTGGACTTTTGGCTGGTCAAGGACATGATGACATTCGAGAATATTGGATTCTCCAACACCGTGGACGGTAGGAAGTTTCTAGTTTGCGCCGATTGTGAGCGAGGGCCCGTGGGCTATCATGATCTAGCCACACGCCATTGCTACCTAGCTCTAAAGCGGGTGGTGCACAAGGAGGCGTAGGTTAGCTAAGTTTACTTCCATCTCGGCTTGCAATCCATTTGTTTTTAGTTAAAAGTCAGGCTTTGTGTCAGGGAATTTGCAGTATAATTTGCTTTGATTAAAGATTATCGAGTTTATTATTAACGACCTTGTCTATTCTTTATAAATAAGCAAATTATACTGCCTATATCTGTTAAGAAAAATACGACACCTTTTTGTATTCATATTTATTGTTTTTCACTTTAAACATTTTACAATTTTATTGCATTATAAATATTGCATTTTTAGAGGAGATTCTTAACTAATAAAAATTGTCACTATAAACTGAGTTAATTTTGCTATTCGAACTAAAAGAATGATGTACTCGGGGCTTGCCTTGGTTTGATTTTCTTCTGTAACGTTTAATGTTTATTATTATAAATCGGTTTTCGGTTTGCAATTGCATCTTTGTATAGCCTACGATGGACAAACATGGTTCAGTGGTTAGTGTTTCGTCTACGGGTATTTTGCCTAGTATGCTCGTCGCTCTTCCAGGTTCCGTTTCCGTTTCCCATTTCTTTATTTTTTGGCAGTTGGTTTTCAACAACAACAACAACGAGTGTGTGTGTTTCCCTTGGGGAGTGTGCAGTAGAGATATTTTTGGGGCGTGGTCGGCTCCGCGCCTCGTAAGCGTGTCACAACTATCTTTTGGGTTCCTCAGACATCCCGCCTCCTCCCGAATTGCTTGCTAATTAATTATACTATGAAGTGTGTTCTTCCTCGTTGAGCCTTTACCTTTTTTAAATACTTTTATTAATTAGCATTAGCTTTTTTTTTGCCTCTTTAGAATTTTAAGTCTTATGAAAATAAAAAGTAGAGAAACTTAGGCAAAAAAGTGTTGTGTTAACATTTATAGTTTATGTTCTACGATTTTTATTTTATTTTTTATTTTTTGTGTAGCCTTAATTTTTAACATTGTGGCCTCCTTCGACTTATTCGTTTATTTTTTGGATTTGTTTAAATACTTTTTATTTCAACTGCGGTAGGTTTTTAGTTTTTTTGAATCGTTATTTTTCATTCTCTGGCTTTAATACGTGGTGTTAGTTTCAAAATTTGAGCAAGATATTTATTGGCCAATGGTTTCTTGCTCTCTTTTATTTTTGTTTTTTATATACACTTCAATTTACGGGAATTATTCGGTTTGTCTTTATTTTAATACTTTGTATAAAGCTTTTACGGTTCTCCATTCAAAAAATTGTTACAAAATCAAGCTGGTCCCAGAGCTGGAAAAGGAGAATAAGGAGAAAAGTTTGGGATTAGGGAATTATATCGAAAGAAAAACTTATATCGTATGTATTTAGCTTACTCACCAGCCTCTGGAGCAGCTCTACGTGTGGACCTTGTTGATGGGGACAAAAAGCGGTTGAAAGTGAAGAGTCACAGAAGTCAAAGAGTCAGCTGTGGTAGCAATACGAAACAACGAAAAACTGGGTGGATGCGTTCGATAAAAACAAGATAAAAAATAAAACAACTGAGGTGGCGCTCTCCCTCGGTGCCCTACTTAACGCTGCAGCCACTGGCGGGCTCCCAGGAGGAGTCCCACTGCCACCGCAACCATTGCTGTGGCGGAGACGCCCAACGCTCCGGCGCCATTGCAATTGTCCGTGTCGCAGGAGCAGACCACCTGGCGACCCCCAAAGCCAGCACGCTGGTAGCAATAGCTGGTGGAGGTCTGGTTCTGGTAGCCACAGGTCCTTATCACACGGCTGTCTGGGGGCACTGTAAGGGCATGAATAATATTAATATTAGTGTTTATAGCTTTTGTTGCGTATATAAGGCGGCTTGTACTCACGGCTGTTCACGGAGAACTCAATGATCTGTGTGATCTTGCGGCAGTAGGTGGGAATGCCTTTGCCGCGGGATGAGTACTGCTCATCGCAGTCCTTCAACAAGTTGTCCGGCGGTATGTCCAGCGCACAATTGGCATCTTTGTGGCTGTTGCAGACAAAGCACTTGATGGCATAGCCTGCAAATTTAAGGAAATCATTTTAGAAAGAGTTTATGAAATGTAAAAGATTCAAATAATTGTGTACATTAATGGTATTGAGTTTATTGAAAGACTCAAATTGAGCTAAACAAAATTCTATAAAATTAATTTGTAGGTAGGTAGGTAAGAATAATAACTGATACTGATAATAATTTCTGGAATTTTCCACTCAGTGGACCACAAAGCCAAAGCTAAAACCCTATAACAAATTTATAATTTCAGAATCTAAGCTTAACCTTAATAGTTATACAAAAACCAGTGATTATGAAAGGAAAATGCGTGTAAACAAATCTGAGAGAGAGCTGGCACAGTCAGATATATAGTGGAGGTACTATATACAGAGAGATCTCTGGAGGTACTTGTGATTGCTTAGATAAATTGAATTTAAGGTCGTGCGCGACACGAGATTCGCATTATTTAATCTTTCGAATATACTGGGCACTGGAACGGGGATACATGTATTGTGTTGTGTGTATGGATGGATATATACATTCCCCTCTTCAACTTGCAAGTTGCATTGCGCTTTAGCCATCCCGCTGTGCCAAAAATGGCACAATGGCGAGGAAAGGCCAGCTCTGCGAGTGATTACAGCGATGCCATCGACGCCTCCATTAGGAACAGACTGCGAAGGCTCTTCAGAGTGGCTTGTTAATTGACACATCGGCATTGCTAATGGACTCGAATAACTTCGCTTCACTTTGCTTTTGCTTCCATTCTCTCCTCCAATTTGGGTTACATAAGCAGGGCACAAAGTGAGCTGCTTGCTTTTAGGCTTTGCTGCTTGGGAAAACAATGGGTAAAAGGAGCGAAGTAGTTGTAAGATGATACAGCTCCCAATAGTAACCCTTTTTTTAGCTTAGGAGCTTTTTGAAAGGACAATGGCTTGTGTTGTAAAATGGCTTGTAATATGAGTTCAGTTTTGGAGTTAACTCCTTAAGCATATGGCAGGAAGTGTGAGAGGATATACATTTTGAGTTAAAATTTTATGATTTAAAATAATATCACGGGAAATTCAAAAATATCCAATTAGTAATTAATATGAATTTTGAATATAAATAGTATTATTTTATTATATTATATATAGTATTTCTATTCTTTTCTCTTATATTTTTGAAGGCATTTTATTGTTATTTAAAATATAATTTGAAATTCTGTTAATGTGTTTAACATATTCTTTTTTTAATCCTAAATATTTGTATAGCCAAGTTAAAAAAATTCCCCAAGAATTAAACTTGTGTTGTTAATATAATCATTAAGTATAAATACTATATTCTAATGAGGACTTCCATATGTCTTAAATTATCTCTTTAAAATATCTGAAATGTGAACAAGTTTCCCCCTGTTTGAACATAAACATTAGACATAAAAGGTTTAGAGGTCCCCACACAGTCTGCACTCAGACACAACCAATTAAGGCTTGTTACAGTCTCTAAAAATAGCAATAAAATGCATTGATTGCATTGTCTGGCACGCAAAATACATTGCTTAATATCAATAAAACTAAAAAACTAAGAAATACAATTTAAAAACGCATCCGAAATACTTCGAAATGTTTACAAAACACAGGGAACCCCTGTAAGACCTCAAGACTTCTTTTTATATAAGTCAGTGAGGCGATTTTGAGTATTGGATTACTGCATCTATTGCCCCGCAGGACCTTTTTTAACCAAAATAAAGTGCGCATGTCCTACATTATCCTTGCACATACACACACATATGTGGGGCAAGAAAACGGGGATTTTTTTTAAAGAACTAAGGAAGTACTAGGAGATAATACCATTTCCTTGAGCTCATCATTCATGGAATTTGCATAGTGCGAAGGACTTAATTATGATCCGGCACAATTAAGGCGTGAAATGGGAGCACCCTCTTCCCTTGGTGCTCTTTTTCCCTTCCCCTTTCCATACAGGAGGAGGCTACGGAAAAAGCTGTGACTCTGGCAGAGAGCCAGTAGAGAAGTAGAGAAAAAGTTCGTGTGTGTGTGCTCGGTCGGAGAGCTCAAGGAACCCCAAGAAGCTTACATATAGATATATCTATATCTATTGAATGCAAATATTACTCGGGCGCCACGGCGGCCGGCTTAGATACTCGGGGTTTTTTTTGTGGCGTCTGTCGACGACAGGACGGCGCCACAGGACAGCGCTCTCCCATATTTATGGCTCCTCCCAACCCCTTGCAAATTTTGTGGATACGGATACGGAGGAAACCCGCCCCCGTCTTGGCCATATCTGGTATTATGTAATCTCGCAATCGCGGTTGTCTCTTGACTTTAGCTCCCTTTTCTTGTTACCTTGCTGCACGGCGATGGCCAAAATCAGGGCACTAATCACATAGATGTACTGCATTTTATTTTAGTTTAATTTAAATTATTTAGTTGCACTCTAAGCACTAGGTTTGTGGGTTTAATTCGTTGCTTTTTTCGTTTGAATCTCGAAAGATTCTTGTCACAGATTGGGTGTTATCTCCTCTGTAATATTATTCCCCCTGCAAAGAGCTTGGACTCGCTTTCGGCGCACGGCACAAACGCTGGCAAACGGTTGACAAACGGCAAACGACTAAGCGAAGGCAGCAGCCGCACTCGACAAATGTACCAACGAAATGTGCGAGCCAACGGGGCGGATGGAGCAGCAGTCCCAGTTCCCCTTGGTCTCCACCTCAGTTTCGGCTTTGGATTCGGTTTCGGATTCGGTTTCGAAGCTTTTTGCCGGCAAGCTTTTGAGCGAGCCAATGTGTCCTCTTTCCGCCTTTGGGTGTTTTTATGTCTGTGTGCGGGCCAGGAGATACGGAAAATGTAGCTGGGAAAAAGTATCTCACTCTGGGACACTTGTCAGCAAGGGCTTTGAGGCTAAGAATGTGTTTTATTTTGCATTTCAGTTTGAAGAAAATATCTACAAAAATATGTACAGCAATTAATAATACATAAAAGTATATAAATTATATTTTTGAAGAGAAGCGTTAAGGCTAAACCCACAAATACCGTTTTAAAGGCCATTAACCGGCTTACAACTGTTGCAGGATAAAGTCAATACTTCCTCTATTGATATAACTATAAATAAATCGTGAACTTTGCGATATAGAAATGCGCGATAAATCGGATATTGTTTGATAATATTAATATTTTTACTGCCTTTTAATCATTTTTTATATTTAAAGTTTCTACATACATATATGTATATTAATGTTAACGATGGTTAAGTGAGGCGAGGCTGAGAATATTTATATCAAGTAATAGGTACTACTTATAATTTTGTGTTTTAGCTTACAAATTATTTATATGCTTACAAAAATATTTCGAATATATTTAAAAATATTTATAATACAAAAATATAATATAAAATATATTTATATATAGCCTTTTTAGTCATATTTTCCAAAACTAAATTTAATGATGTTTAATTAAAATATATGATATAAACTCTTGAAAACTAGTAAACTCATAGGAAAACACACTTGTAAGCTGTCAAATTTATATAATTTTCTCTACATGATTTATGATTTGAATACTTTGTTTATACATTTCCAAGTACACCTAATTAAAACCTGCAATTAGGCAAAAGGCTTGTGCACTGGATTTTCCTACAAGTCCCACTTATAACCCTGAGCGCCACTTCAACGAGGCGTCCAGACATTTAATCTATTTTTTTACACGTGAAAAGCCCCCGGGGAGGAGAGTCGCACATAGCCTAAGCATAAATCTCGGGCTAGAGTGCATTAATTAAGCTTAATCGCAGGCTTCCTCTTGGAGCTTATCACAAAAGTCGCACAAATTGCTGATGTTGCTGCTGCTGCTGCTGCCCCCAAGACGCTGGTCAATTCAATTGAATTAAGTTTCTTCTCTTTTCGTTATTTTTTTTTGCAGATCGCATTGCCTTGCCTTTGTGCGCCAATCAAGTGCGCGAAATTGAAGAAGCCCAGCCAGCTGTGAGGGGGAATAGATGGATCGCCCTTTCGGGGAGATTCTCTCGGGATGCTGACTTTTTCGCTGTTTCTAGGGTTATTACACTACAAAACAAAAGTAGATAAAAAGGAAAAGTTTGCAATAATATGTTGACTAAATACCCCACTCGATATCATTGCAAAACAAGAAAGAAAGCTAACATTGGGAAGCCAAAATTGTATACCCTTGAGGTTTGCGATTTATTATTAAAATCGTCCGTCACTTTGGCAAAAATGCATTAAATTAAATTCGGAATATTTTCCAGTGTTCGTTTTTACTAGCTTTCAAAATCTGCATACTGAATTCAAATTTTTATAAATTGTTGTCTATTTTAACATTTTGGAAAAAATGTATTACATTTTTTTTTCTACAGGATATGGCAGTGCAGCAAGGCCTTTGTAATAATAATAATAATGGCTAAATAAACGCGGCTCAGAAATGACTCCTTCACTACTTTGCCAACTTCTGACTAAAATTATAATACCCAGCAGGGTTTTATACATTAATGAATGAAATATACAAAACTTCGCATTATTTAAAGTGTAGCAAAAACTTGAATATTTTTAATAATATTAATAATATTGTTCTTAAAATTTCTTTCTTAAAATTAATTTTGTTCAAGTGTAAATGTTCAATTGCTTGCTTTAAACTATGTTTGCTCGGCTATAAATAGGCTTTGTGAGAAAAGAGTTTAAGACATTGACTTGGCTTTGGTTTAGTTTTGGGGTTAAAGTACGATTAATCAAAATGTTGACAAACAGATTCAGCAACAAATTGCTTAAATTTAAATAACATTGAGACTAACTAAGAAGCCGAAGCTTCTCTCTTTGATACAAAGCTTAAAAGTTGTTATTTTTCTAAGTTGTGGAATCCACTAAAAGCTTTTTCTAATAAAAAATACAGGGTTTATTTTCACAGATTTTTTCGGTAAATTTCCCCTTGTTTTGATTAGCCCATTGAACCCAGATTTTCGGGCACGATTTAATGAATTCCTGGTTTGCTCTGACTTGCTTTTTCAAAGTGGATTTTTAAAAGCAATTAATCTTGTCTGAATGAGGGCTGTGAGGGGGTGCAAAAAATCTCCAGACTTTACTTGTCGGCATAATTAAAAAAAAAAAAAAAAACAAATAAACATTAGCAAACCGGTTTTGGCCAGCAATCAAGAATCTGTGCTCACTTCTTTGGGTTTTTATTTGATTTTCATAATATTGCAAGTCAAAGTCAGAGTCTGACCTCTCTTGACGTTCTCGCCGATCAGCTGATTGTCGATTTCTGATTTCGATACGATCCGAAGTGTCATTAAGCCTTAAAGACAAACACCTCTCTGCCAAAGAGCCCTCAGTTATACGTTCGATTTGTAGCAGTGTGGTTCGACTTTTCTGACTTGATGGGCTTCATATATTATTTCCAAGGGATTTAATCGAGGAATACAAACCATAAACTAATGTGAGTTTTATAACAAATATTAAGCACATATTTCTTTTAAATATCACATTTGTATCTTGTCTAATAAAAGACTTCTATTGTTCTTTAATATATTTAACTATTTGAACATAATTTCATTAATTCTAATTAATTAAAATTTCGACCTTTCCTTTTTGTCTTTATTATTATGTATTTTTCCATTCCAATTTAACAAAATTAATCTCTAACTCACAAATTTATAACAAAAATGGAATATTTTTAAAATATTTTGTTGCACTTTTTTGTCCTCACTAAATTGTTTTTGATTTTATAATGTAAAGTTTTAAGTTTTCCATAATTTTAGAAAATCATTTTAAGCTGATAGATAACAACACCAACATTCTTTTATAAAATGTTTCTAGATTTCCATTGTGTTTTCTATTGTTTTGTTTTTTTTTTCTTGACAAATTTTCGACAAACTTCTGGCTTGTTTTAAAAATTTTCCACAATTTTCTGGCTTGCTTTCGAGCCATCAGATCCGCTTCGAACTGGCTAAAACCGGCAACTGAGTCGGTCGACCGCTGAATTAATTTGGTTTGGCCCGACTTCTTTTCACACACAAAGCAGCGTGAAAATTTCAAATTAAATGCATCGCATGCAGGAATCGGATACTTAATTAAAAGCGGAGTTTTTTAGAAAGAATAACACTTTGTGAAAGCTTTTCGGAATGCCGCAAAAACTTGAGAACTAGCCAAAAATTCAGTATAAAAATTCGTATATCAATCCTAAATGGATCCAAATCCGAGATTCAAGTTCAAAGAACCTTTCCGCCGCGTAACGATGACTCAAAATCATCTCAAAAAATATACACCAGTTAAGAGTGCTATTAAAACTGCCTTGAACTAGGACAGATAAGCTCTCTTCCCTATCTGTGTTCCGTAGTCCCGTGTCCCAGTCTGTTTTCCTCAATTAAGCAGAGTCGGAAAGTCTGTGGCCACCGATGCGGACTAGACCAAACCAACAGAGCTGGGTTTTTGGAGGTGCGAACCAGTTTTAACTAATCAGCGCCGTTGATAAGGGAAGCCAATCTCAAGTATAAGTAGTAAGCAATAAGTACGTGTAGTACAGTCCAAGTTATGGCCGTCAGAATGACCTCCTATCGCTGAGCTCAGCTCAGCTCATGCCACCGGAACCCAATCCGCCGTCCATTTAGTGGGAAACAACATTTAAATGCCAATGACATCCCGTGCGGGTTGGCTGAATAATTCCACCTAGGAAATTCCCTCATTAAAAATAAATCACCTCACAGCTTTACTATTTTGTTTTGTGAATAAAACAAGTTGTTTTGAAATACTTATTTATTATTCTATTTGTTAAAATTAAAATGATTTTCATTTTATTAACGACTTAAGGTGTTAGAAAACATTTATTTCATTATTCCTCCTAGGAATTCTCCTTATTAAAAATAAATAACCTCACAGCTTTACTATTATGTGTTGCGAATAAAACAAGTTGTTTTTAAATATTTATCATTTTAAATTTAAAATTAATGCATTTTTTTAACGAAAGGTGTTTGAAAAAATGTATTTCATTATTCCTCCTAGGAATTTCCCTCATTAACATTTATTGAAGTCAAGAGCATTATTATTATATTTAAAAAAATCCATATAATATAAATATAATTAAATACCACAAAAAATAAAACAATATATTCTTTATTTGTACTTATGCATATAAATCTCATATTTTATTATTATTTATCTACTATTGGAAAAGTTTCTAATAAACTATGTTTCTATTATGCCATGAATTATAATTTCACTCAGAAGCAACGCAAGCAAAATAATATTTGAATTTTTTTTTTAATTTTAAAAGGGGTGTCATCGTTAAAACTGTCAAAAATACTTAAAATTATATTCATTTTCACAACTTTTAAACCCAATATGCCGAATTTTTAAGCTCTTTAAATCTAGCACAGTAAATTAAAATAATGAATTTTTGACTTAGTTATGATATTTGAAAAACTTTAATTTATGACAAAAATATGGCCTATTAAAATATGGATTTAATGTCCCTAGAATACACAACGTTTTGGTTATTAAATTAAGGCATAACAGCAGTTAAATCATTTACAAGGCTAATGGGACGTCATCTGTTTTATGTTTTTGTTTATGTTTAATTTATTTTGTTTGGTTAATGACGTCACAGAGTCACCGTTTTTAACCAGTTCGAACCGGTGGATTTCGTTTGGATCGTGTTTGGTGTGTGCCTTCCCAGTTGTTTTTGGGGTTAGGTACCAAGCTCGGCTCTCAAAAATGCCACCGAAGCTGGAGCTTATCAATGCAGTGACTGAATCTTACCTTGTAGAGCCAGAAGAGCATCCATCCCCCTTATACTTGAGTACGGGAATATATATGAATATATATACATATATGTACATACTCTCACGACCCTGCAGAGCTGATCGAGTGACGGAAGTTTTTCCATTTCATTTCCATTTTTTGCTGACTTCTAGGGCCGATCTTGCTGGTGAGTTCTCTCGGCTACACACATGAGAGAGAAGGCTGAGATTGACACTCTCTTGGGCTCTCATCTGTCGGGCCTGAGCTGGCTTTTTGAAAAATCAACGTTTTTCAAAAAGTTCAATACGAGTTTACAGATTCATCTCGACGGTGATCGCGTCAAGTTGTACGTTCGCTTTCGCCCTTAAAGTTTGATTTTTATGCAAATTAATTGTATATTTTGTAATAAATAATTAACATATTACAAAGTGTGGTGTGTCTTTACTGCAAAAATATTTAAAAGGTGAATTGTGATAAATATTTTATATCCTTTTATAACACATATAACGTTGTTTAAAAATGTTTATATAAATAAATGCAATTGAAAAGTTTACATAAAAACAAGTGCATCGCAAATTGTATGGTTCTAAGCTAAATTAAATACTTTAAAAGTTTAAGAAATTGTGTCAAAGAATTTTAATGGCATTAACCGAAAGCCAAAAAATAAATACAAAAATTACCAAAGAGTTATATGTATTAATATTTAGTATAATAAAATAAAATTATTTTGTAATCATTAAAATTATGTTTAACCATTAATAAAAAGTTGAAATTGTTTTATTGAATATTTGGTTTTACAAAAAATCACATTTTAAACTAAAAGCAAAAGAGTAAAAAGTAAAAACATTATTATTAATATATTCTGCAATTATTAAAGAATTAAATAAATATTATTAAAATTTAATACAAGATCACAAATAATAATGTATAAATGTAAAGCTTTATAAAACACAATAAAATAAATAAGGTTAAGCTCTAAAGCATAATTATACTTCATCCTTTTATAAAAAACTGCACAATTATAATATACGAAATCTTAACCAATAAAATCGAAGTCTTAAAATGTTTGCTTTAGAAAAATATTAGCAAATGTCACGTTGAGCAGCCACGCTCTGTCGGATTCCGGTTTACTGCAGGTGTAAATGAGAACCGCTCACAACAAATTATAGATTATAATTATAATCGAAGCGTTAATCAAATTACAAACAAAGACAAAGATGCAAAAAAACCATAAAGTAAATCAGATAAATATATAAAGAAAATTCTATTACTTATTGCAGCAAACAAACCGCAAAAATGTCGACAACAACTACGTTCATCATCGTGTGCCTGGCAGTGGCGGCCAATATCTTAACGGGTGAGTTTGTAAATGGTTGAATTAATTAATTAACTTAAATTAAACTAAATATATAATAAGGGGTAATGATGGAAAGTGTTTTTTGTCTCTGTTAATTCAATTGAGAAACAAGCTCACCAATTGACTGGCCAACACTCTAGCTCATGTTCGCCGTTTGTTTTCTGTGCCAAATTGATCGATTTTCTAATGTGGCTTAAATCGAAAAGCAAATCAACCGCAACTCATCGAATCACTGAGGTGGAAATTCATGCCACAAGCACTTTTCCCTTGGCCGGTGTTGGCAATGACTCATCTCTCATAGAAAATAGGAAATCGAAGCTATTGCCAAACCAAGAAACAAATTAATTTGATTTTATATTGGTTCGGGGTTTAGTTTTATTTTTTTTGTTTCATAAAGCCAAAATTGCGAGAATTGTTTGCTGATTTTTACAGAAAAAAGATAACAAGTAATAATTGAGTTAGAAACTTGGCAGGGAAGAAGCTAATAGTGTTTAAATATGCTTCTTTTTGGAAGCAACGTTAAATATTTACTTTAAATTTCTGGGTAATAATATTTTTGATCAGTGGTAATAAGTTTCTAGAATATTTAGCACAATTTTTTTATTTATTCCAAATCATCCCCTTAAAATGTTAAAATTTGTTTAATGATTTCCTTTGGCTTCTGGTGTCTTGTTTTTCCATCGTCTCACTTCACCGCCCACCAGCTGTTGATTAACAATTAAAGTTGTTTTTAAAAAGTATACGAAAAGTCCATTCTAATTAGCCTCGTGGAGGCACGCACACAGAGCTGGTCTTTGTAGAGTTCCGACACGGATGCATTGATTGTCCAAGCAATTCCGCAGCTCGCACTCACTTGTTAAGGGAACACACATTAAATGGCGTTAAATTATATTGAAAGTATTTGGACACGAACATCGTAATCGGTTGGGCAAATATTCACGTTTCAGTCGGGAGTGAGAAAGCACAGAGAAAAATATAATATATAATATATTATTGTATTAATAACAAATATTTTTTAAAGGAATGAACATATATCGAGGGAAAAACTCCGATTTATTTCAAATTGGAAAGATTTGATGTGATGGTCAGAGCATTAAGTTTATAATTTTGAATTTTTGAAATACTTAATTAATTTTTTGTCCTCTTTTACTCCTTTACTATGATGCAAGCTTCTGAGTAAAATTATAATACCATGCAAGGTTATAAAAATATCGGGCTCCATACCAAATAGAGTTAACGGTCATAATTGTAAAATTTCATGCCATATAAATTATAAGATTTATGTACACTTTTTTAATGCGTGTTCCTTAATTTTTTGACAATGCAGCACTAATGAAATGAACAATTAAAACTAAAAACCCCTGTAACAAAGGCAACAGTTGTGAGTGGTTTCCCTCCCTCCCCCAGTTTTTCCGCTTTTCTCCAGTTTGGTTAAAAAACCGCATGAATATGCAGCAAATGTAAAATGCAAATGCAAATGCAAATGCGAAATGAAAAATATGTAAATTCTCTAAACAAACGGCAGCCCAGAGACTGTAGAAACTGCCACTGTAGAATTTTCTAATGGCAGGTGACTTTTTATTACTTAATGTTTGTTTGGTATAGTGACTTAATTAGCCAACATATGTAGCTACGTGAGATTTACGTGAGTTGCCCCCGAAAAGTGTTAGAAATGCGCCTGAAAAAGTGGCTCATGTGCTCGACATTTATAATCCTGACAAGTCTCGAATTTACAAGCAGAATTCGCTGTCTTCATGTCCTTGCCCTTTGGCCATATATATATATTTTTTTATTGTTGGCTTGATCCTTAAGGGAAATACCCGTTTGAGTGATGGAAGTCAGGGCCATTTGCATTTCTTTTGAGGGGTTAAGGCTTCGGCCAAATGTTAACGAATTTTGTGGCTAGGAACTGTCAAATCTGGTTATAAGACAGGGTAATGGTTAAGAATTAAGGGAAGGGTAATTGATTGAATAAATTTCAAATTTAAATGGAAATTTCTACATAAGGAGAAGAGTGGTATTTTAGTCTAGTTATCTAATTTTTTTTCCATTAGATTTATGCGATTTTAGTGTTTGAAAAATATAAAACGTCATCACTATGCTTTAGTATATATAAATTATTGTTATACTGTTTCACAAAATTATGAAATTTAAAATTAAATATGTTACAAAATTAGCTAAATTAACATAAATTCCAAAGGGAGTCTACAGCTCTCTTGGGATAACCATCTCCTTCAAAAAAGGGTCACCACACTTCGCTATAATTTAAACCCTGGCGATTTAAGTCATTTGTAGTTTGTTAAGGTCCACAAAGGTTCGCGTGCCAAAACGTTAGATGTTTCAACATTTATTTCTTTCTATTTGGCCCCCAAAAGCAGTTGACATGCAATTATTCAGGTTACTGCAGTTGGATCGCAGTCAGTTTGTCAGTCAGAGGCTTTCACCTGCTGACAGTCGGCGGAAGGGGTTTAAAAACAGGTGGAGAAAAAGGGTTCTAAGGGGGGCTAATAAAATTATTTAATGTCAGTGTGTCGGAGACTTTGAAAAGGGCGAATTTGAATGCCATTAGAGGTTGCCACGTTTCCAATTAAAGTCTGAACAAGGAAGGAGTTTAATTAAAAGGAAAAGTAAGAAAAAAAAGTATATTGTTTGCGATAAACCTGTAAGTCTTAACTCTTACTCAATATTTTGCAATTTACCATTTTAAAATAATTTTATTTTTTTCAAGTATTTGTTTTTTTATAGTTAAAAATGTTTAACTAAATTTCGTATCTCCCGTTCCTTCCAGTGAGTGCCATTCGGTGCCATCAGTGCAATTCGCATGAGAATGAGGACTGCGCCGGGCTGGTGGTGAACACGCCGCGTGCCCAGCGGGATGAGCAGTATCTGAAGGACTGCGTGGCGCCCGCGGGCCAGAAGGCCTTCTGCCGGAAGACCGTGATCAAGTTCGAGGTGAACAACGAGCACCGGATCGAGCGGAATTGCGGCTGGATACCGGAGAAGACCCAGAATGCCTGCTTCACCGCCGACAATGAGGGCTACAAGCAGGTGGTGTGCACCTGCAGCGAAGAGGGTTGCAATGGGGCCAGCTCCTTGCTGGGAGCCCGGCAGGTGGGCTACAGTCTGGCGGCCACTGTTGTCAGCCTGGCAGTGGCTAGCATCCTTAGACACTAAACGCGTTTCCTCGTATATCCTGCAAAATGAGTACCTTATCTTACAAGTGGCTAAAAACCTAAGTCTTAACGAAAATACTGCACTAAGTTCTCCACACCACGCTCTGATATATGCCATATCCTTAGTAGTTATGTCCATCGCAGCATCCCATCTGTCTTGTATTTGTATTTAATTTCTATGAAAATATAAGCGTAATATTTAACTGTAAAAGATAGTGTGTGTTTTATTTGTTGTATTAGTTTATATAATAAGGGGTTAATTCGTATAAGAAGGGATGGGAAGAAGGGATTACAAGTTTAGGAATGATATTGAGCCCGAAATTTGTATGCAAACATCTTACAGGACTTTTCTTTTCGATATATAATACATCTTTTAGGTATAATACATTTTATTCTTTGGAATTTACTCTAAAAGTATATCTAACTTTCTGATAATTGTAAATATTTAATATTTTTGACCTTCTAAAATCCTTTTCAAAATAAATACCATAGCTAAACATTCTTAATGAAATTTGTATTAAATGTAATTTAGCTTTCAAGTAAATAAATGTATGGCCCTTTTAACATGAATATTTTCCCGAAAGCCATAGACTTTCACTGCATATTATCAAGAAAACACTTTAATGTCCTTGTGTAACCAAAAATGTTGACCATAAATTATCGCTGCATAAACACTCTCATACATTCCCCTTGCAGAAATTCAATTATTTATGTTTAGCACTTAAATCACTTTCAGTCCGAGGCATTAAAGGCCAAACTGGGGGCGGGAATTTATGCGTTAGGCATTCCACACAAAGGGGAGGAAATGTGCGAAATGTGGCGCGGCAATTATATAAAATCGGAAATTTTCATATGTAACGCATAAGTTGACCAAGGACTCGCACACACACACACCCACTCCTGGCATGTCCTGTTCCCCAGAGTCTCAGTCCTGCTGCCAAACTGTCTGCAGCTATGTCTGTTTTGTGGCCCAGAGAAAGTCAAAGTCACTGTCTACGCAGGCCAAAAATAATAGGGCAACTTTGTTAGTTTTTATTGTTGAGGATGGAATAGGAGAGAACTCTGACGACATGTTGGCCCATTAAGTCAAGCACAGAGCCGCACGCCAAGCGACAGATGCACTGGGAGAAATGAATGGGAAATATAAATAATAATTTTGGTAATATTCAGAAGACATCATATAAGAAAATCCTTATTACAGGTTTGAAATTAATTATTTTGAGTTCTATTTCTATAAATTAAAATATATTGATAAGTAAGGACTATGTAAGACTTAGAATAATAAGAAAAATCTTTAAGTTAATTTATGGATTTCCTTGAGCTTTGTTTATTTAAATTATTTAACTTATTTATGTTGGAAAAATTATCTCCTGGGAATCAGTTTTCTCTGGGCTCTGTCTCTTTTACAACCAAATAATTTATATTGTATTATAAAGAAAATTACACATTATTTCATATTTTGTAGCTCCGAATTCCCTTATAAATTTTCTCTAAATGCAACTCATTTTTTGTGGACTCTGGCTAGTGACTGTAATGCCCAGCCAGTTGCTGTTTGTCTTTGGCACACATACAGCCACCGGAACGCGCTCGCACAGATACACATGCCACACAGGATACACAGATACAGATACAGAGCAGAGACAGATGCGGAGCCGCAGATACATGTACTTGTAGTGGGTCGACCTACATGCGTTAGCATTTGTGCTCTGTCGTCGCCAGCAGCTCAAAATGCTGAAATCCTCAATGCGAATGGTCCTGCAGCCTTTGTCTATGGCTGTGCGTTCTGCCGACAGAGAGGCGCCCAGCGCCTTTTTGTGCGCCACAGCAACAGCATCCGCCTGCTCATCCAAATGCCACACCCACTGCCTTGCCCTGCCTTCCCCTCCCAGGATCATTGGCAGCCTGGTCTTAGTCTGCTCAGCCGCTCCACGCTTCCTTTTATTTTCGTGGACAGCGTGGCGCCAACATAAAAAACATTGATTTTGAATTCACTGAGCGCCCTCGCCAAAAACGCTGTCCCAATCATTTATTATTGTTGTTAGTCTTGGTGTTGGTTTTCTTTGGATGTGTTTTAGCAGCTTTTCTTGGCATTCGTATTTTCTTTAATTGTTTAATTTGTAAACATTAAATGACACATGTGCTCAGTTGTGTTAAACAAATGCAGGCATTTAATGTGGGAATTACTTAATTAAATTATGGGATTTTTAACTTGAAGCCCAGTAGTATTCAAGAAGAAAAAAACTGAAGATATTCAAGTGAGTTTTGTTGGTAAATAATTAAAGTACTCAGTTACCTTCATCGCCACATCGCAGACTTGGCCTAGATTCATCGATGATTAATAACAATAGAGCTTACAAGGAATTGAATTGAGCTTCAAGTTTTCCCTTTTAGAAAATTTTGTTTTTCTCGCTCCAAGTTTCACACTTGACTGCCGCTCGAAAGTATGCAACATAAAAGTAATCTGCCATAAATGTCATTAAGCGCCGAATTGCGCATACGCGGTGTGGGTCGAGCAGCAAGGAAAACAAACAAATGCCAAAGCATCCACCCCTCTAAGAATAAAGTTATCTTTGTTCTAGGATTTTCTGTTGTCTTTTCTCTATATTGTGGTGTATGCTTGGTTATATGTATTATTTCTCAGCAAAACAAATCATTTTCCAGATTAGAATTTCGTAAAAACAGGAAAATAAGAGACAATAATGAGAAGAAAATAAATTTAGTTGAAAACGTTAATTTATTTGCTTTGATTATGTAAATGTACACCTTTAAGAGTTTATTATTATTATTTATTTTAAAAATATTTACAAAGACAAGTGAAAAATCTTAGAAATACCACAAAAATATAAGCTTACTCTCTTTATTTTCAACAGAGAAAATAGTAAGCCTCTTACTGCAGACGTCCTATTGTCTAAGGAATAAAATCACAACCAAGTTTTCCTTGTCTCTGGCATTTTACAGCTTTCCCCCCATATTTTCCCCCATGTTAATCAGTTGCTTGATTTATATTTGTTGGCTTGGTTCCTCTTACACATGAAAATATTTTTATTGTTCCCGGCATTGAGTCACGTCTCTGGTGCCTTCGTGGCGTATACGCAATGCGGAGTAAATATTTCTCGCAGCCACCTAGAAGTATGCAATGATATTTTGTATTTGTCACGCCCTCTCGAAAGCTGATTGCTGTCTGTGGGGGCGACGGTGATGAAGATGAAGCTGCTAGTGCAGAGGATTGCACGTGCATCCGAGTCCGAGACCGAGCGTGGGAGAGACACCTACAAATTGCTGGCAAAGCACCCCCTTCCCTTCCGCAGAGACGTGCTCGGAGCCTCAGCACATTGACCTGTAAATGGCTTAGAGGCCAGAGGGGAAAATAGAGACGAAATGGGTCTCTGTTCCGTGAGCCCCGGCGATTTTTCTTTCTCCACCTGAGGCTGCAGCCGCTCGAAGTCTAATGGCAATTGCAGTCAAGTGCAAGTGATTGCTGGAAAAAATTACGTACTTTTTCATTGTGTTTGCCTGCCAAACTGATTTCAGGTGCTTAAAATTCTGAAGATGATTGCCGGGGGACTTTAAGGTAACTCAGATGGTGAGACTTTTCTTAAAGTTCGACTGTTTTTATTGGTTTTTCAGATTAGAGGAGTAAGTAAAGTACTTTAACAAGTGCTTGGGTTGATATTTAATTGAATGGAATGAAACTAGAACACTTATGTACATATATTGCAAGCAATTCTTTTGAAATAAACTAGTACTTGTACGAGTTTCATTGCAATAATTTTTGAATTGAAGCAATATTTGTAATTTTAATTAAATAATTCAAAAGTTGTATACAAATCTTATAAAATTATATACCAATTGTTTAAACATTTCTCTATTTAATATTTAAGGGACCTCTTCCCCTGTTCCGTTTTGTATCTGTGGCTTCCCTAAGCTACCCGTATCCCCAATAATTCAGCTTGTCCAACAAGTCAATTGAAATTTATTTAAATTCAAGTTTTGAGCCAACTTGAATCCCCTATTGGCCATAAAAAGTGTCCATAAAATACGTATGCAGTCGAAGCCCCAATATAAAGTGCAGACTTTTCCCCCATTGCCAACTGTGTGTCGGTACGTGTGAGAGTGGCCATTGTGTGCGAGTTTCCTTGCAGCTTTTCCAGAATTTTCCAAGCGCATTTGCAAGCGATTGATTTGCTCAGAAGCTGCAGATATGGCCAACGATAAAGTTTTATGTTTATTGCTGCGAGCCACCTACCTACCTAGGAATTGGTTTTCCCTCTCTCCCTACCTCGCTCGCCCTCGTCCTTCAGCCGAGTTAATTGGCAGCTGGCGGCGTACCTCGGTGCGTATACGTAATAAAACGCAATTAAACTAGAGTCAACACAGAACAGAGAACAGAACCGAGCGAGTGACTACACAGAGCCCATTATCGGAGGGAAACGGCTCTTGGCTGACACGGACACACACTGAGTGTGATTTTTTGTTGTGCGGAAAGCCAAATCGTAAATACTTTATTGCTGCAGCCGTACAGCTGAAGTAGGGAAAAAAGTTTTTCAATTAGCATGTCGGCCCAGAATTTGCAACTAATTAGGGATTGAGGAGCGCAAAAAAAGGGGCAGAAACTTTTAAGCCACAAAATGTGGCCTCTATTTTTTTTGGCTCTAAAAAATGTATGGCCAAGGTAAAGGCGAGGTTCGCGGTTCGTTGCAGAGATAAAGAGCTTGTAAAGGTTGCCAAGTACTCGCAAAAATGTGTCAAGTTGTAAAAATCGAAAGCATAAGTTATGGCTGACCTTTCACTGGAAACAAAGTACTCGAACTGGAACCAAATGCCAACCGGAAAAGGAAACGGAGGCGCGCGTAAACCGTTTTTAATTATGTCCAGTCGGTGTTTAGCGTAATGAAGTGTCGGCATGCCATGGCCAGTGGGTCCTGGCCCAAGGGATTATGACATCAACAGCGTCCACGTCACCGCCATTGTTGCAGACACAGACACAGCACTGGTGCCAAATGTATCCTTGTCACGCGGCCAGGCTCTGATTTCACTTTCGTTTCGCCAAAATTCGTTCGTCCCGACAAACTCCGCCGGCAACAGGCTGCAATTTCGCAATTTCCCATGGCCCAAAGCCAGGGAAAACGCAAAAACCCGTGTGGAAATGGCCGGCACTAAAGGATAATTGAATTCTGTTTCTGATTTGGAATTGCGCTGGCAAAAAGTTGGCATAATTAAAAAGGGAATTTTCACTAAAAAAAGTTGCCGTCCCCTAAGAAAGTTTAATAAACTAAATAAACTTGTTTTGTTTAAAACTCGAAGGTCGTGAATGGAAGTTTAATCCCTGGGAAAAACTTTAGGAAGTAACTGGAGCAAGTTGCCAAGGTGAAGCGAGTGCAAGGCTTGTAATGAAATTGATAGGGTAGGTTTACATATTTTGTACAAGCTTAAGCAGTAAAATGTAAGGTATGTTAAAGAAAATTTCTTAATAATTAAGGGAAATGTTAAAGAATTCCCTACAAGCTTAAAGATAACTTAAGAAGAAGAACTTAGGTTTTCTTTTCAAGGCAAGAATAATTAATCAAAATTAAAAAATGCAGCCAAGAATGTTTCCTTAAATCACTTTTTTATTAAATGTTTAATTTAAGTTTAAATGATATTTTACACTCTCCTCTCTGCCTGCAATGAAATTAACTACCATGAAACTACCGCCAGTAAAGTCCAGAGTGCAGGAGGTACACCCACTTGTGTTTAACCCACCTATTCACACCTGCTCCAAGCTTATCCAACTTTTGAAAAAAAAGAGAAATAACAGGCGTGCTGATAGGAACAAGCGGAACATTAGCCGACTCTTTCGTGGCGGATTTTTGGGGCCAGGGCCGCGACCTACACCAATCACGGTCTGCATTGTTTATGATAAATGGAAACGCTTGGCAAGGGATTGTCGGATTGAGGGGAGAGTGGGTAACGGTGCGGACAACCGCTGGCTGGGCGATATATAAGCACCGCCCACGTTCCTCAAGTTGCTCGCAATCCGCAAAACCCCAGCCGGATGTCGTTCTGTGGTCCTGCGACGAGGTCAGAATGAGAAACCGCCGGCAAATGCGGATGAGTTTTTCGCTCTTGGGCGTCACTAATTGCTCTGCTTTTGTGCTGCCATCCGATGATACCCCCGGGGGTCCACGGTGTCCTCTACGTGCTTCTCCCCTTCCACCGGATCCTGGCCTAACCAACTCTCTGGGCACTCATATTTCAACAGAATCTCCTCTTGCAGGAGTCTCGCTTCTACGCAGCCAGGATATTTTTTCCTCTTCATTCTTCGCCTATTTTATGAATACGTAATTTCATGTTAGCCTGGAAAGCGAGCTTATCTGGTGTTGCTTAGGGGTCAAAGGGGTTGGTGCCCATGTCTGTGGGAAGAAGATTTTATAAGCGACTTATACTTTAAATTTATATATTTTTGTGTGGCTTAGGGTAAGAAATTACGGGAATTTTTTGTTGAAAAAGTATTACAAATGTAACTAAATTATAAGAATTTGTATTGATTTATTTTTACCTCGTGTAAGAAATATAAAATAAATATTACAATGGGTCTAGTAAATAACAACTTTGAACGAAACAAATATTTGCATTATAAATTTAATTTTGTAATATGAAAATACTTTCATATTTTGACTCCCCTTAAATAAAATGTATTCTTTGGTTCCTATACTTCAAAGGGCACAATAGACCCTAGTGGTCGGAGTGCACAAACCTCTTTCAATTATTATTCCAATACTTTTAGCTGTTTTTTTTTTCCTTTTCCTTTGCCTTTTTCAGCTTTAAGAAGATCCGCTTATTTTTAGAATAAAAGTTATTATTCAAATTCTGTTCGGCAATTTTTTCTTATGATTTCATATTGACGCTGTTTGAGCCGCAGCGCAGAGGGCAAAAGTGTTTTGGCCGCTAGGAAATTGCATTTCTTTTTTATTTCGGTTTTTTTGGCGAGGTCCTGCGGTGCTGCAGCTGGCTTTTTTTGACGGGTTGTGGCTGCCTTTTGGCCCTGTGCAGTTTGGCAATTTAAATAATTTCTTGCTCGGCTGCCATGTGGGGCGGCCAAGACGTTATTACTGTCGGAATCAGGAGCCACTCGAGTAACGCACCCACGCAGCGCCACAGATCCCCGGGACGAAGGACGAAGGACGAGCTTCGAGCAGCTTCGGAAAACGATGACGTCCTTGTTATGTTCGTGTTCGGCTTCGTGTCCTTTTGCAGACTTCGGCTCATGGTTTTGCTTAGCTGGCTTCCAATTTCAGTTTGCCTTTGGCCAACGGCAGTGGCAGAACCTTCTCGGCTGCGAACGGAAAATTAACCGAGAGAAGTGTGCAAGTGCCAGAAAATTTTTGAAAAATCTAATTGATTAAGGAACGGGAATTTAATCTGGAAAATTGTTAATAAAAGTTCTTGAAAACATGTCGGGAATTATATTACTTGTTCTGGCCTTTTTGATGGCTTTCATCTCGAATGGTGTGTGATTGTGTATCTGAATCAGTGGATATTTTAGAAATATGTTCTGGAAATTCAAAAATAAACATTGAAATTGGCATATTTACAGTTTTGAATTATTTAATAAATTTTTAAAATAATGTTCTTAACTTTCTTTAATCAAAGAATATTCTAGCTAAATTGCACAGGATATGTTTTACGATAAGATATTATTTGAATTTATCAAAATATTAAACTAACTAACAAAACTATAATATTGACTCAAAGAACATATTCAGTGTAATTTATAACTTTAAAATCACCTTTTAAAGTATCCAAAAGCATGTTTTCATTTTCTAGAAATTACTTTAATTAATTTTAATACCAATTAGATTTTGGCTTTTCATTAAATTGTTTTGAAGTCAAAATGCAATCTTCTGGCTAGCTTCTAAAATAAATACACTGTTCCGAAATATAAATATATAATATAACATAAGTAATATAATAGGTATAAAATAACATCCTGCAGGCGCCGCCATCAAGTGCTTCGTCTGTGATTCCAGCGATAATCCCAGCTGCTCCGATCTGGGCTCCAATGCCACCATAATGCCGGAGGTGAGTATAGTACAAACATCTGGTGCCTGTAGACCATCCATCAGCCGGGATTGATTGATGATTAGCTAAGGTCCTAAGACCTGTTGTTGACCTGGCCCAACCTTTTCAGTAGTAGAATCTAAATCGGACCCCACCTGACCTTAATCAGAGTGCTTCACAAATTAAAACGACGGGCGCACATAAATTTAGGCACTAAAAAAAAAAAAAAGTGTAAAAGAAAAAGGTGAAAGGGGAAAAATAGTTGGAAATAGAGCCCACAAAAGCGGAAACGGAAACGTGCAACGTCGTCGTCCTCTTGTGTGGGCCCCCCTCCAGCCACTTTTACTCTTTTAAGCATTTTTCCACGCCTTTTCCCGGACCTGCCTTATCCCTTTTCCTCACGTTAAGTGAATTTGCTGTTACTGGCATCTTTATGCAGGTCAGGCCACGTGCCACAGTTGAAATACTTTCGGAAAAGCTGAAAACAAACGTAAATTTTCACCCTACGACCTGCTGACAGGTTCCTCTTGTAAAAATCGCCTTGCAAAATTAATTCGATTTGTGTTCCAAGTGGCGACATGAGCGATTAGGATCTTTTATTCGGTTAAAAATGGTTTAAATTTGTAGAAAAGGCTGTAAATGTATTTATTTCGTGTTTTAATTTATAGTTTTAAAATTAACTTTTGTCTAAAAAGTGTTTTTAAGCTTTAGCAGATGAAAGTTAATAGAATTAAAAAATTAGAAATAAGCTTTTTCATTTAAACAATTCAGCAATTCCATTCGAAAACCAACAAATATAATTAATTCATGTCTTAACCTCCCGAAATGATAATTTAAAACACCATAAATCTTACTGTTTATCAAAAAGCTAATGTGATTTCGTTCAGACAAATCATTTATTATCATCAGAAATTATCATAAAGGAAGTCACAAGTTAAACCCATTAATTTATTTCGTTTGTCAAAATAAAGATGTGAATGCGGCAAAAGTAAACTACAGAAAATCTTCAAGTGTCATCATTAAAATCTTATCTCACCAATTTTCTTGTCCAAATAAATAATTCAAAATCAAATTAGTGACGCTGAAAGTAATCGGACTTTCAATTTAAGTTTCTAAGACGACATTAAAGATGTGAATTCGCAACAATTTAGGTGCAAATATGGGCAAATATAGAGTCTTATCTCTTGGGTAAATTGGCATAGTAAATATTGAGAAATTATCAAAATATAAATATAATTTCACAACAAATAAAGGCAAGTGCTAAGCGAACCCATTATTTTACGATAAGCATATTAAATCTTATCGGTGTTAAAGGAGAAAGCAGATATACACAGGAAACAACAATAAACTTGATCATAAACTTATAAGATATGGCTAGATTTTTCATTATTAGAAAAAAGGGGATTTCCCTTTAATAAATTTTAATTTATTAGTATTAAAAATAGAGAGGTTTAATTGTTCTATTTATTTAAAAATGAATGCTCTTCCAATTAAGATTCTAACTTGAATCAATTACTAACCGATTTTCCCAAGTACTTCCCTTGTAATACCTCCTCCACTCGTACTTAAGTAGCTCAGAACGCTTTACTACTTCACCAGAACTGGCTCTAATCTTCTTGCATTTGGGTCAAGCGAATGGAGTTCAAGTTAGCAAGTATTCCCACTCTCTGATAACCAAGGTCGTCTCTGGTATCAGTTGCTGTTGCGGCCCACCGATAAGATAATTCAATTGCAACAAACTGCAACAGTAATATCTCAATTACCAGGTCTCGATCAATGTCCAGGCTTTGTCTCAATCGGGAAACAATATATAATAGGAAGAAGCAATACAAATAATAAACTCATAAATGAATGGTTTCTTTGTTTAAGGAATGCACTTTGGACAAAATGAAATCACTGGACACCTGGCTTTTCGACCTCAACAAGTTCTCCTACTTCGATAATGGAGCCAACAAGTTTCCGCTGATGAATTGCCAAAAGGTGGTGGCCAAGGATCGTGAGTATTTCTATTTTTAAGACTACAAACTTACACTAAGTTTAAAAAGCAATAAAATTAAAACACAATAAAATAGCCAGGCTTTTACTTAGCTTAATGCACCTTTACTTATCTACCAGAGCTTTGAAAGTAATCTAAAATGTGTGAATTATTCACTCTAAATTCTTTCGAGCTTTACAATGCAATAAGCAGTATCTTAACAATTATGTTTGCATTTACTTTATATAAAACTACCTGTGAATCATTAATTGTAAAACTCTGCGACTCATTGTCAATCGTAAAGTAAATATTTGACTTGGCTTTGGACTGATTTGTTATCACGATGCAGACTTTGCAGATACAGATACAAATACAGATACCATTTGTTTTATGGGTACCACACGAGACTTGGTACTTCCCAGAAATGGTGTACTGCGAATTTATGTAATCAGAAGTCTGAGGAATAAATAAGGGTGTTTAACGAGTAAATGTATCAGTTTTTGCCAAAAAAATATACTTAGGTTTAGCGAAGAAACAATAAACAAAAAGATAATGAGATAATACCTTAAATAATATTGTATTTAATTGTTTTAGCTGAAACCCGTAAAGTGGTAACTGCTCGCTTCTGCCAGCTGGACACTGGAGATTCGGATGCCTGCGATATCCTGCGGACCAAACTGCGCATCCCCAAGATTGAAGAACGGGATCAGCGGCAGCAGCGTCGGAAGAATCAGGGATACGGCGGCCAAGGCCAGGATGCGGGGGACAGCGAAGAGCCCTCGGCGGAGGAGGCCTTCTTCTGTTCCATCTGCAAGACGGATCGCTGCAATGGTGCGGCGGCCATTACGCTAGCCCTGGGCTCCATTCTGGCCATGATTGTGCTCCAATTGGGATGCTAAGGAGGAGATTGGGGGAGATGTCCTTGCGCGTTGGTTGCATTTAGGTTGAGTTACCCTTAGCGTTACCCAGTTTACTTTGTAAATATTTGAGTGCCATTGAGTCACTCATCCTCTACCAAAAAAAAAAAAACACCCAAAACCCAGTCCGAGAACCCCCTTAACCCCCTCCGAATATCCACAACCTTTGACCCTAGAAACGTAAGCAAACAGACAAACAGAAGCTCGCTTTGATTCAAAACAAATACGAAACTTGCAGAGATAAAATAACTATATAGACAAGCTTTTCAGGTTCATGTGTAAAGTCAAGTTAGAGTACTATATATATCCCCTATCAAGGATCGTGGCGTAGCTTTATTATGTTATTTATTGAGCAATATTTGTGGCCATTTGTCAATGGATAATTGTTAGGAGCGACGGAGGTATGAGAATTCACCAATTGCCTTTCGTTTTCAGCAATATATTTACATGTGAATTTTGAGTGTATTTTTAGGTAGTTTTAAATATGCATCAAATTAAGTTTTGAGTTTAAACCGACAAAGCCGCAAGCAAAAACAATCAACTTAATGCAAAAATATCGCGAATTTAAATAAAAAACCGAGTAAACTAACGCAATAAATGTTAAATTAAATGTGCAATTAGAAACAGAAAAGAAAAGCAATGGCATAAATTAAATGAATACAGAGCTTCAATCCGCCTAAACGCACTAAATATATATAGTAAACATATAGAACGCCCCGTCGAGCAAATCAATCAGTTCTGTTTAGTTCATAAGCGAGTGTTGAAATGGAAACCGAAAACCAAAAACCAAAAACTTCAAAGAGCACACAAATAAATGCTGTATGACAGTATAACAGAGTCGTTGGGGGTATTGCATTTCTTATTATCAGTTAGTGTGGTACATATAGAGGCTATCGAAAATATTCAACGAATATATCGACTTGTCTTAGGGTATTTTAATGCTTTCCTACCTTCCTCTTTTCATAGATTTCTAGCTGGAAAAAATACAAGTAAGTAAAACCTCTGAAAATTAATATTATTATAATATTTAACACAAAATCAATATATGTATATAAATAGTAAATATATTATTTGACTAACTTTATAATTTCTTACATTTTAAGTACGAGAAAATACCTTTAAATCCACAAACGGGAGTTTAAAAAAATGAACAACACTGCGTATGAGTGATGTTATGTGATTACCTTTACATTTTCTTTGCAAGTATGGTTTTGTTAATTTAAATTTTAAATTGAATGCTTACTCCTCTACATTTTATAGCTTAAATATACAACCAATTAGGAATAAACGGACTTGCTTTAATATAGAAGAATTTAAGCCCTAAAGTTTAAAAGGTATCTGACTCTTCGATTCCCAAAGAAAACGCTCATAACCTACACATCACGTTCTCTTCTGTTATGTTTTCCCCTTCGTTTTTCCTTTTTTTTTTTGACTTGTTTTCAGCAATCAAAGATAATTTTCCCATTACTCATGTAAGATGCCGCTTATCAATGTCCCGGACTCCTCGGATGGGTCTGCTTCTCTCTTTTGCTCCACCGTTAATTTGAAAGTCTGGGGGCGATGCTATCGCCGCTGCCTTGTAGTTCACTGTGCCCGCTTCCCGGGAGATAAGCAGAAGAACTCAATTTTGATAGAGGAAACAGTAGGACAGCCTCCGGATGGTTCTGGGCTGTCAGTTCGATTTGAATTTTCGGTAGCGACTGCTGGCTGGCAAGCTGAGCCGGGAAAAAATATAGCAATACCTCGACAATAAATACCTCAAATAGTTTAAAAAAGGATTCCCTTCTGGGGTTTTCCCAATCAGCAAAAGTTTCGGTTTCTTGACGCCTTCGACGGTTTGGGAAAATTTTTTCTGTAAAGTTCTTCAATGACCCCAATTTCCTTTCCTGCCCAGAAAATGCGTTTGCTTCTACTAGTTGTGGTGGCCTTTATGGCTTGCAGCTCAGGTGTTTCAGGTATGTCATAAATCACGGCGTTGTAAGCTTCTCGCATGCTAATTGATTGACCCGCGCGAGGCGTGCTTGCAAAAGTTGCTCATACGCAACGTTGAACCCGCCCGAAGGGTGCCTTCACCCTGCGTAATCCCGCTGATAAGGCGGCGCAGATAAGGCACACCCTCTCCTGTATTACTGCGGCACACTTGGACTGGCTCAAGGTCATGGTTGTGCGCTTTTTTTTCCAATGCACACACTTGGGAAAATTTGCAATAAAAGCAAAAGGTTTTCATTATTAAACTGGAAAGTGATAAAGTCTTTAAAGAGTAAAAGTAATTTTCAGCTGAACTTAAATTGAAATCTATTTTTTAAAAGCTTATTAATTAATTAGTAAGAATATTAATAAATATTAATAAACTTTTGTAGCATTGCGTTGCTACATTTGCGAGGACTGCGACGAGAACTCTCAACTAACTGAAATGGAGGTGTGCGATGGCACACCTGTCAGTTCCAGTCCAAGTCCGGGTCCAAGTCCTAGTCCCGGGGTAGCTCCCTCACCTTCACCAGCTGCCCCAGCTGCTCCGCCTTCCGAGGAGGAGGACTATGACAGCGATGAGTCATCTACAGTGGGCATAATGCCAGCAGGAAATGCAGGAGCAGCAGGAGCAGGAACAGCAGGAGCAGGCGCAGCAGCGGGAGGAGGAGCAGTAGCTCCAGAATCGGCAGCCGAGAGCGAAGAGGAAGAAGACACAGAGGAGGAAGAAGAAGAGGAGGAGAGAAGGAGGAGGAGATCAAGTGCCCGGCAAGCGCAGCTCGATGCTCCCACAGCCTTCTGTTACATAGTGCGGCTACACTGTGAGTATATTCAGAGTATAAATACCTTCTCTGAATAGAAATACCTTTTCTGAGTTCCCATTACCATAACCCGTACCCATCAAAAATGCCTGTCTGGGGTGATGCTACCGCCCCCATCGATAAGTTATCAATGATTCGGGCTGTGAGTCATTCGGCAAACAGATAGCACAAGGTGCACAGTGGCCCTGCACTGGGGGTAAAGTGTAGAAAAAGAAATTGTGAAAATATTTATACAAAAAACAAGAAAAGGATTTTACTAAGGGAAACCAAAGTTTGTAAACCCTTGCACTTTGTTAATGTGCTTAATTTTATATTAATCATAACTACGCCAAAAATGCGTTAATTTTATTTCAGAAAGCTTTTCTATCTTAGTTTTTACAGGCTTAATAAATCTGCTTACTCAATTTATAATAAAAAAAAATAAAAATAAAATTTGTATGCATTTTTGAAAATTTTAATGAAATTTCAAAAATATTTTCACTATTTTTAGTTCCCTCGAACATGACTAATTTGACTCGGGTTTTGATAGTGATGAATATTATATATGATTGCAACCTTCTGAATAAAATTAAAATACTCAGCAAATGTATATACTTAATATTTTAAGAAAATTCATAATTCAAAACAAAATGAGAAGTAAGATACATTTCCAGAAAACACTTATACTATTTTAAACTCCATAAAACTAAATCCTCTTTTCCTTGACAGTGAATGAATCGGTGATCACCAAACGGGGCTGCACCACTGCCCGGATGAGCAATGAGACCGGCGGCTGCGAAGGACTCTTCGAGAACTGGTCCGTGGGCGGATGCCAGCTCTGCCAGGACGATGGCTGCAACAGGCCCCTCAACGAGTCGTCCAGGGGGATCCTGGGAGTGGAGACCAGTCTGACTCTGACACTAATGGCCATTGTGGGTCGCCTTCTGATCTAAATATATAACAATTACCCAAAAGGCCCTAATATATATTCCATAATATACGATTCCTGGCCTTCTGAGTTCATTTCTGGGAGTGACTTCCATATGCTTCGATTTATGATACCTTGATTTGTGCTATTTATGGCTCGCTTACCATTCGGAAATCGTAGAGCCTCACAAAAGCAATGAGCGCACCCCGTCTATTTTCGCATAATTGTTTAATTGTCATCGATAAGGAGTGGACCCTTTCGCGGGTGTCAATATAGTTTCTACAATTTCTATTATTAAGCGAAAGTGCTGGCTCATTGAGAATGTGGCTTCCATTCAGCTGCAAAAATCGAAATCGAAATCAATTAATTAGCTGGGCTTCCTCGATGATAAGTCGAGGTATGACGAGGTACATGAGTGTCGTCGCGAGGTGCTCCCGTTCAAATAAAATTTCATGACTTCATGCCGCACACGGCACGGATTCCACAGCTACTACTAGTAAACTTTTACTACTGATACACTGATAAACTGATAAACTGATACACTGATACGCTCTTGATACACTTGATACACTGATCAAATGGCCAAAGCATTTAGGCCCGATAAGCGCCTGATAGTCGAGTGGCAATTGCTGCCTAAAACTTTGATCAGATTTATGGCATTATTGTGGCATTTCGGTGCCCGGAATTGACTGTGCGATTCTTTATGCGGCGATGAACGAAAAAAGCGATGAGGAAGCCTTCTGCTTTAAGGAAACTTGCTCTAAACAGGGGTACAAAATGAATGCAACTGCCTGAATTCGTAACTTTCAGCTGATAAATGCACTGGAAAAAATTAGTACAGTAGAATCCGGTTATAACCGCGTTATAACGACTCCGGTTATAACGTTTTTCCGGTTATTGCGACGAAAATTTGATGGCCTATTGGTTCGCATACAATGGTATTGTATGCAAAGTACTACCGGTCTGTGCGTCTGCCGGCTATAACGACGTAAAATCGTCGGTCCCTTGAAGGTCGCAATAACCGGATTCTACTATACGTGGTTTAAGATTCGATTTAAAATTATTGGAGAAGGAAAATTTCAATTAAATATTTACAGAATCATTTTAAAAATAAAAACAGAGCTTATCAGTTTTTAAATACACAGTTGCTAATAAACAAATTAGTACCTATCCCTCTCTTTATTAGATTATCTATTTTTCCTTCAACAACATTTTTCTTTGTGTAAAATATATTAAATATATTTTTTAACTCCCCAGATTTGTGGGCTCGTGTCAGGGGGCTGTTTTGTTAAGCTTCCCCGTTTTATTTTCGTCAGCTTCCGGGAGGGTAAAATACTCGTAACTTGAAATGACCAAAAAGCCTTTTTAAAATGCACTTTTTTTTGCTGACTTTGTAAAGAGAGAAGAGAGAACTTCAAAAAGAATTTGAATGAGAGAATTGTCGTCACGATGTCGCTGCTCTACGTGATGTGGCCGGCTTTGTGTTTCTGAGGTATGCTATATATTTTATATATATATTTTGTTATTTGGGAAAGTTACAATTTTTATCTGTCGCGTCTCTGGGTTTCTCAGACGGCGATGATGATGCATCAGCTAAGTGAGGCGGCTCTAACCAGACTCAGTCCACATTTGGCACGAACCGGGGGCTTGGGGAGATCGATGAATTACTATATGGCACAGGGAACGCACGATTCACGTCGAAGTTCTTATATAGCAAAATAAAAGATTCTTATTGTTAAAGGTTAAATTTAAAAACTTGTGTGTTGCCTGAGTTATTTTCTGCTATGAAATATTGAGGGTCACAAGAGGTCTCATGGAGAAATGGGTAGAGATGCAGATAAAGCTATGGATATTTTGCACACCATTTACGTATGATTAGATACTTAATTGAATAATATTTAATTATATTTAAACAGAAAACAATACTTCCTCTGCAACATTAATATTTTCCATCAGTTTCCAAAGATATTAATGTTAAAGTATTCAAAATAAATAATAAGAAATATAAAAAACAAACTAAATTATTAATAATTAATAATGCTACAAATTCACTAAATAAATAACCATTAAGTTAACGAAACCAGATCACACAAAGGTGAATACAACAATTTACCTGTTTCCCCACAAAATAAATACAACGAAAGCCACTCTCGCACCTTACTGAAGTTCAGCTTATCAGCTGTGACCTTGTCCCCACTCTTCTGGGGGCGGCTTTCTAGGTCACCGTGGAATTTCATTAGCTTTCGAGTAGAACACGACGACCTTGCCCGGCCAGCCGGCTTACTCAACTGGAAAGTTTCGTTAGGCTTAAGTTCTAAGGCCCGAATACCGCGGCACAATACCTATTATTATTATTAAGGCAGGTGCCAAAAAGGTGAGCCAACACCAGCGAAATCTCCGTTAATTGTTTGGCTCTGTCTAATCTGAGTTTGTTTGCGTATCGTGCTCTTGATATTGAATAATGATAATTATGGGACAACCGCAGACACACGGCCAAAATCTATTAGAGTTGCGAATATTATGTAAATGGGGAGAGGAGGAGGAGTTGGTTTGTGATATTGGGGTGCGATTTCTGGTAAATAAAATAAGGAACATTTAAAAATATTTTGTAGTACAATCTGAAAATTTTGTATCACTTGGGCAATAAGTTATAAGAAAAATTAAAGTAGAAAAAACCTTTCATTTAAATATAGAAATAATACCATGTAGGTATAAGGCCAATAACTAGGCAGATATTGGTAATATTTATCTGAAACTTTAATTTTATTTAGCTTAATCAAACCTTAAAATAAATAAGAAATTGTAATATAAACCCCTAAAGTAATAGGCAGTTTTTAAGACTTTTATCTTGAACCATTGGATGAATTTTGATTTGAAGCTTTCTTGTTACATCATTTATAAATATAGAAGATAAAAGGATCAGTAACACTTAAAGGTTCCCTAGAAAAATCGTCTTTAAGACGGCTTTTAAATTTCTAAATACCAGTACTAACCCCACAGACGTGCGCCGATCGTGTTTTATTTATTAATTTATGCCCTCCATTTGCTGACTAACATTCAGCTGTTTAATTAGCAAAAAACAAAGAAATTCTGGGGAGGGGGGTCATAAAGGGTGTTAAAAATCGTACAGGAAAGTGAAATGAACTTCCAGAATCACTGCCAGACTGATTCACCTCGATCGGCGGGAAAAGCCAAAGCCCAGAAGAATCCCGGAAGATCGCAGTCATTTTCCCCGCACCAAGAGCTAAGAGAATCGAAGAGAACTTAAGAGAGCAAACGCCGTTGGTCAATTTAATTCCTTGCTCACTTAATTCTGCATTATAAATTAATTTGTTATCACCCAAAGAAAAGTAAAACTTGTTTTACGGCCGCTCTGGCGCTCGCCGCCGCCTCTCGCTTCTCGCTTCTTTGCCGCTCGCCGCTCTTTCCGGCTCGTGCTCTCGCTCTTACGCATCGAAGCCGCTGACGCCGCAGTCGCTGAACACAACAAAAAAAAACTATAAAAAGTCTCAAACAAATCACAAGATTTTCAGTTAAATTTCAGAATTCGCAAACAGCGGTCGCGCAAACCCAAACAGTAGCAGCTGCAGAACCACAAACAATTCAATTAATTAGTATAAATTACTATTTAAAGCAGAGCAATATTTGCAGCGTTATATATCGTATATATTATTTCAAAATACATATTTCGAAACAATTCAAATTTAAAATGCTGACCAACACTCATCGGATGATCATGGCCAGCTCTCTGGTGCTGTTGCTAATCGGCCTGCCAGGTAAAGGAATTTTCGTTTTGGGTATTGCCCGCAATTAAAGTATCGGGGAAAGTGTCGTGATAAAAAATGTATGTGCCCCCCGATCAGATATATCACAAGATATCACAAGATATCACAAGATATCACGAGATATCAGATAGCAACACAGCTAATGCTACTATAAATAAATAACGAAACAATGCTCGTGTCCCAAGTGTGCTGCAGTCGAAATTAATTCAGAATTCAAGATCGCCATATAATTATATTTTGCATATCAACCGCCTCGCAGCGACATTTAAAACGCCCAATTTATTTGGTTTTATTATTTAACTGTCATAAATAATGCAAAGATCGTCGTTGCTGGTTATTTTTGCCGTTTTTAATGACTCTGTGATGCGGAAATGTCACCTGGTAGCGCACAGCTCCCACGAAGCCTTTCTAGTTGATTTGAGTTGAAAAGGAAAAGTCAGGTGGAAATTCCACAACAAAATAATACAAAAATAAGCAAGCTGACATTGAGGCTATCTGCTAATTGAAAATGTTATAGTTACACTTAGCACACTTTGGGAAAAACTCGTCTGGCTTATTAGCACCGTTCAGAAAACCGGAATATTTTATATTATTTCGTTCACGATCTCTTGACGCACTTGGCAATGATTTAATTTTGGGAGAGGCACACTCGATTGGGAATACCATTTAAAATGGTTTTTATTTATCCAGAATGGCTCAGAAAAATAATTTAAAAATGCAAAATAAACTGGAAATCGTTAACTGCGAACTTTGGCTTCAGAACTTTAAACGGCTTTTTTCAATTGCCCCTTTAGTTAGTTTGCATCACAGCCAGTTTATTGACTTACACAAGCTGCAAGCGGAAAAATAATAATAATAATAAACTCTGCAGCTTCACCTTTGTTTGCTTGTGAATAATAAACAAAGATTTAATGTGCAATGCTTAATGAGTGAGACGAGAAGTCTGTAAATTCCCCCAATTTCGTAGCGTTGGGTGGCGCTTATCACGTGCCATTAAGCCCCAGTCCCAGCAAAACGGACATTCCTGGCCCCCCTAGCCAAAAAATGCACCATCAATCACAATGATGTATGATAAATTTTAAAATAATAAATCAACAAACGTTAGGCAGGGAGATATATGTATATGAACAATTATATTGATGGGACGGCGACGATTTTCTGAGAGTTCGTTGTAAAAATTATTTATTTAATTTCTTTCATTCAAAGGTTTGTACTTTGAAAACACGAGTTTTTATATATATGGAGATTAATATGGACTTGTTATGGGTAAACAAAAATACTTTGCCTTAAAGCATAACCTGTTTCATTAATATTTTTATAGAAAACAATTTTTATTCCGATTGTATGCTTTTTCAGAAATAAACAAAAAGCTCTCAAAGAAGTCTCTAAATTTCATGTCCAATAAATCGGTATTACACATTCAATAATATCTTTCGGGTTTTCTTATACCAAAAAATTAGATATATATGCCCAATTACAATTACTTCCCTTTTAAATTAATTGTTATCATATATAGTTCCCCAAAATAGATATCGCTTCACTCTATCCTATATAATGTATAATTCCTGTTTGCCTGAGCCCATAAACACTTGACAGTTGAAAGTAAGACAAGAAAATAATAGTTATTATCCAGCTTCTGCCCACTTAAGACCATAAATACTCCTCAGTACAGAGGGGCACTGTAATGGTTCCTCAAAGTACAGAGAATGCCGTATCACCAGGTGTGCCCAAAAATAGAGAATCATATCAGTTTATCCCATTTCTTTTCACGTAAGACCTTAAATACTCCACTTAAACTCGGTGCTATTCAAAATATTGAAAAGCAGGCATCACGTTATCACCGACCTGTAAGATATCGATGTTATCGCATCAGAAAACTGTCAAGTGACACCTAAACACTTGGTCAGATTATCGTGCTGTTTAAGCCCTTAAATACTTCAAAGAAAAGGCACAAAAAAGACCTCTAACAGGTGGCAGTAAAATAAAATACAGATAATAACGATTCATGTTATCGGCGCCCAGTTGGATTTCCATTGTTATCGCTTCGGAGAGCCGTCAAGTGGGGACTTAACCCCTAGTCGGATTATCGTGGGCGCCCGTCGATGTGACTCACCTCACATAGTAGTCATAGGCATCCGCAGCCACTACACTGATAAGACAATTAACGCAATTATGCCAGTGTAGCCACGGCGATAGGTTTGTCTTCTGTTTACTAGCGGTAAATATTTGCCGATGACGATAACAACATGCAAATGAAATCGATTATGGCGGGGAGTGCTCCAGCGCTAGATCAAAGGCTGTGCAAACTAATACTAAAGAATCGGCAAATAATACGCCAAATACGGGCTTTGGTTTTGAATTGATTTATTGCGCTCACATGTTCTTAGCTTTTGTCATCATTTATCGACTGTTGTTGTCCATGTTATCGCGTGTCTTTCTTTTGTTTGCCAAAGCTGTAAATTGAGCACTCTCGACTGATAGAGATAACTTGTAGGTGCCTTTTCAAGATACATAGGGAAATAAAAGTTATTGGGGAAATACTATATAAAAAGGCGAGAGGGCCGGAAGAGGTGTGCTAGAATTTGGAGCAAGCTAACAAGGATTTATTATATTTCTTATTAATAATCAACCATCAAATTATAAACTATTCATTTCGCTCTTTCCAGTTATCCGCGCCGATCTCATGTGCTATGTCTGCGATGACTGCGAACAGCTGCCCAAGGACGCCCCCTTGCTGGCCTGCAACGAAGAGTTCTTCAACCCTGGCGGCAGCACAGAGGCCTCCACGGTAACCACCACGACGAGTACGGAGGCCAGCACCACCTCGATGAGCACACAGGAAACCACCACGCCCGAACTGACCACCATAAGTACCGAAACGAGTCCTCAAACCACTGAAACCACGACCACTACTCCGGTGGAGACGACCACACCGGAGCCCACAACTGAGAGCAGCCAGAGCACGGAGAGCACTCAGAGCACAGAGGCCCCGGCGCCCACACCGCCCACCGCCGGACCGGTGCAGACCACCACAGGAGTGCCCACACCACCAGCCGAGGATCTCTTTTTCGTCGCGGCCATGAACGCCACTCGACTGGTGCCCGTGGAGAGCTCCACGCCCTCGCTGGCCATCCGTCAGCGACGAGCTGTTGTGGATACAGAGTTCACCTATCACTGCTACTCCGTTCAGGTTGATGGTGAGTTGCAGCCAGTAATATTTTGTAAGAATTAAAACTAACTTTTATGTTTATTTCCCTTCCAGTGAACGGCACCATGAGCACGAATCGCGGCTGCTCCCGAGTGAGCACCTACGAGGGCGTCTGCGATCTCCTGAAGATCCAGAACAACAACACAGAGTTGGCCAACTGTAATCCCTGCAGCATGAATGCCTGCAATGGTGGCAATACCATCAGGACATCCATTCTGGCCACACTTCTGGTGGCCTTTGTGGCCTTCGCCCTTCAGCGGAACTAAATACCTGATCTTCATCCATCGCCCGGTGCTTAAGAGACACACTCATCATTTAATATTAGATTTATGTAATTCTAAGACACGAGAATATCGAAATATAAATATATACTGAAAACTACACTTATGTAATTCTAACCAAATGTAAAGCTTTCGGCGAACACTTAATAAATAATATGTAGTTATTAAAATAAAAATATAAGCAATAAGGGATATATTCAAACATTCCAAAAATTGTTTCAAATTATAAGAGCTTCTCAGGTGCCGCCTAGATTTTGGCACAAGAAAAACACCTCACAGTATTGTGGTTATACTGGATATCTCAGGATAATAACAATTCAAATAAAATATATAATTTCGGGACAAGAAAAACACCTCACAGTATTGTGGTTATACTGGATATCTCAGAATTCTGTGGATATCTTGTAAATAATATAAAAAACAAAGTATTCAAATAAATAAGAACTTCCTGGGTAAGAATCTTTGGGCTACTCCAATTTCCAGCAACAATAGAAGACATCTGGCACATAACTGGCATGTCACTACTAAGTGTATTCCAGAAAACAAAATAATAAAAATGAAATATTAAATAAAAATATATAAATGAATACAAAAAAATAAGGAAAGCTTGACTTGACCAGTTGCAGGACGAAAGAAAACTGAAATTTGCTGATGACTTGTGTAATATATATAGTCTCCGGAAATTTGCACTCGGCCTACTACGATATATGTAAAATGTTAGTTTAATGCAAGTAAAGACGTCTATCGATAGTTGAACACTATCAAGCTGCCGATATTTTTCTTATTTTTATGTTTTCCAATACTCGGACCCTAAATGAATTAGCATGAGTTAATCTAATCTTTAATGGACCCACACAGAGACAAAAGGAAGTTTTATGGCCAAAACGACTTACCGGCATCCTGCTTCGGGTAATTAGATAAGTTTCTCGTGATTTGAAGGACAAATTATGACACAGTCATGGCCAATGACTAACAACTAGTCTTACCAACAAGTCGTATACGCGATGTGGTGTATGCATTTATCACGTATACGACGTGTGGAACCATAACGCTGCAAGCTATGGTCTCCCACTATTTTTTCCCCTGCTGAGCAAACAGTCCGTTGCTAATTATAAAACATTATAGAAAACCCTAGCAGAGGCATACTTTTGGGCCATTTATGCTAAGCAAATTTAATCAAGGCAACGACAAAAAAAAAAGAAAATCAAACACACAAAATGGTCATTCCTTATCGATGAGATAAGATTCTACCCCCCATTAAAGACCAACAACATTTTTGGGACTATTGCCAACACTAGGGAAAATAAATATGCGGACACGCGTAAATTATAAGCGTGCATTTTTATGGCACCCAATAAATATCGCTATAAAGTTATTGATAAGTCAAATTGAACTATTAAATAAAGACTTTCCAATTCTTTTTTCGAATTTCCGGTAGTTGAGGCCTTAAAAATGAATGCTTATCTCGGGAATTTAAGCGATTATATTTTTCAACACTGACCTGGCTAAGATTTGTTACCCATAAATTGTTAATTGCTGTCATCGATATCATGATTAATGTGGCATATGTCACAGATTAGCTAAAATTATCTGTTGTAATCGCATTTACTTACGTTTTTCTATAGAAACCCAAGGAATATAATCTCCCAATATTGCGCAGGTCACAAGTTAAACGTGAAATTGAATGTGTTCCAAAGGTTTCTATTCCGAAAAAAAAGTCCCTTATTAAATGATGATTTATTATCTATTTGGCGGCTGTCTAAAATAGTATGAATCATTACACAAATATCTATTTGTTATACAGCAACAGAAAAACGAACAGCGATATTGTCACTTTCTTTATCGGAATTCAACTTACGATTAAAAACGACCGCGAAGCAACATGCAAAAACTTTAGGTATACTTTTCGCAAAGGCACATGCTATAAGGAATTATCTATATTTATTCTATAGTATACACTCTATATATTATATTATTCCAAAGTAATGAATCATGATAAATGTATTCTTATAAAGTTAACTGTATATCTTTGCCCAGTACGAGACATTTATAGTACATTTATATAGGCTTAATAGGCTTATTTGCTTATTACTCAGCAACGCCCTATGCCATAAAGCCCGGACAGGTCTTAGATGCCTTATAAATCGATTGGACTGATTAGATTTCTACAGCCGGGCCTTAATTGCTTAGCAAACCGAGATCCACTGCCAACGGGTCTAGATAAAATCCTATTTTATATACATATGAAATTTGCCAAAAAATCTGTGTTAGATTCTGGAAATTTCCATCAAAAGAAAGGTGTGTGTTACACTGGAAAAAATTCATTGGGTATATTATTTTTATAGTACAAATATTTAAAAGATAAAATTGCCTAAACAGTCTAATTAATCCTGTAAAAGTTATTTATTTTTATTTATTGCGAGTATAAGACTTTCCTTTAAAGGAAAGAAAGAAAGAAGCTTCTTAAGATAAATACACTAACCTTGGCTATTTTATAATATATACAGGAAATCTCTAAGCAATCGAGATTTTCGATCTTTTTACATACAAAATCGGTTATTTATTTATGTATTTATTTGTACAATCTTTCAGCTGTAAATTACAGAAACCAGCTGTAAAATACAGAAAATATTAGTGGAAGAATATTGAATTTCGAAAATTTTAACTTATTTTTAAGCCAAAATCTTTAATAATCAATTCAACCTTTCTACGTCTCTAATTTAAAGTAATAAAAATTCTTTCCTGTTAATGGGTTTGGCCTATTAGTAATTCACCATAAAATCGGGCTCTAAAACACTTGCCCCGAAACAGAGGATATAGTCCTCCAATCAATATCTTATCGAATCGTTGGCAGTTCTGGGAAAAAGAGAAGAGAGTCGTCGTAAAAAATGGCCAAGCAATAAATGAAAAAAATTCGGGGCATCCTGAGGAAGTGATAATACCTGAATTTTCCCCTTATCGCCAAGAGCGATCGGGGCAATATATGCTTATATGGCAGCGGACTATCGCCCTTATCGCCAGGAAGAAGAACAAAGCCAGAATGCTGCTGCTGCTCTGCTTTGACGCCGCTGCCTTCCTGCTCTGCCGCCTCGGGCGCTTATCAGCGACTGAGAACGATAAAAAAGCCAAGTTAACATTATATTTAATTGGTAGTTACCATTCAGCTGTCGTGCGGTGCGATACACGTCTTACCATCGGCTTCGAAACCCCGCCAAAGTGTCCCTCGGCTATTGTCCTGTCGGTTTAAAAAATAAAAATAAAGAAAGCAATCGCATTCCAGAGAAATGCGTCTTCTCGCGTTTAACATTTTGCTGCTGGCCTTCTGCGCCTCCTTGACCTTCTGGCCAGGTTGGATTTATTTATCACCCTTATCTTGAAGTGCAACGCAGTGCTAAAGATCGAACATTCCAAAAACTTATTGATTGATTTATCGGATATGTCAGTGCAGAAGGGGAATTTACTCGACAATTTATGAACTGTTTTTAGTTCGGTGAAAGGAAAATAATTTTTTGAGCTCCTTATCAGCTACGTAGGCAAGCGAATTCCAGTAAAGAATGTAGGAGCCATGGCCAGGTTCCATTATTGTAATTAGTTTTGTTTTTGCTGCTAGAGTTGGGAAGCTATATTGATAATATAGATATATAGAGCGTGCTGATGAACGAAAGAATGAGTTTTAAATTATTTCATAGTTATTATTTAACTCTAACATTAACAGAAATTAAAATGCAAATTTTTAAAAAATTCGATAAATACATAATTTCTTCATGCTTTTATTTCGGGAATTATTTTCTCATTTACTCATTAGAGTACATTAAAAAATAATGATGAAACGATAATTATTCACAAGCAATGCACTTCTGTAAATATAAATACAAAGATCTTGAAATACATTTTCTGTGAAATTAATTAAGTTTTCTAAGAATAAAACCTTGAACCAAACAAAATATAATTAAATTAAAAATTACAAAAATATTCTAAAAATGTTAAAAACATGTAATGGAAATATTCTTAAAATATTAAAACATGTAAGAAAAAGAAAGAAATTATTTAAAAAACCCAAAAATATAATTTAAATATTTAAAATATTGTTTCTAGGGGATCTAAGTGTATATTATTGTAATTGTATGTATTGTATTGTAAATGTAAGCCAATTCTTTAAATTTCTTTAAATTTAATTGAGTAAGTTTTAAAAATTCTGAATATTTATTTATTTATTTATTAGAAAATATAGCAAATGACTGCTATTGTAGACCGTATCCTTACCTTACGACTCACATCATGTGGGCAGAGGCAAGGACAGGTGTCTTAATACAGTTTGTGTATTTAAATCTAACGACAATTCAACATGTAACAAAAAGTATAACACATTATAAAAAGAACATAAAATATGAAAAGGGTCATGCAACTCGAAGTTTGTTTTACAAAAATAAAGAGCAATCGGACGAAAGTGACGAGAATAGCAAATATAAATTGCTAATTTGAAACCTTTTGTTCAATTTAAAAATTAACTGGGCTTTAATAAGCTCCTTTTTTTCAAAAGTTTTCTATTTGGGGAGTTCCCTTTTTTTCTAAATTTTAGTTCCTACTCCTTATCTTCCAATCTCTCTTACTCATGGCTATAAGATAAAATAAGAGTCATTTATACCCGAATTAACCTCACTCTTGGCAATCTTTATTCCTTCATTTAATAAAGTGAGCTAATTAAATGTAATCATTATCAATATAGAAAAGATAAGGCAGACTTTAGGTCAAAAGGTTATCCGATGAAGGAAATATAAATGCAGAAGTAGGTTAACCTAAAAAGAGCGCCAGAAAGTTGTGTGATTTTGCTGGTGAGGCAACAATGGCGATGTTATCTCGTATTTGATTTATCAATCAGAGTTATTGCCTGCTCTCGAGACTCCACGAATTTTTTTTATCTCGATCGGCCTTCGCACTGCCCCCCGTTACCCCCCACCACCATCCGCTTACTCACCTGCTCACCTGCCCACTTACCTTCGTCTTCTCCAGCAAGTGCCCTGGAGTGCTACGAATGCACCGGAAGCGGTTGCGACGATCTGGAAACGGCGCCAGTAGTCTCTTGTAATATTGATGATAACCCGGAGGTCATCACAACTACGGAGGTGACAAATCTCTAGAGGATCACAAGTTCACAATTAATGTAAAATTCATTTTACAGGATCCGGAAACTTCAACTACACCTGAAATCATAACAACAACCGAAGAACCCTCTTCGAGCTCTTCCAGCAGTAGCAGCCCAATTACAACTCCAGTGGTATCAACGGAACCGGGAACAGTTTCTACTACCGATTCTACAACAGATTCGGAGACAGATTCTACAACTGAGAGGGAGACTGATTCTACAACTGAGAGAGAGACAGATTCTACAACTGAGGCGGATACAGATTCCACCTCTACTCCCAGCGAAACGTCCGATTCTTCAACAAACGAATCTACAGATTCTTCAACAAGCGATTCTTCCACTGTTTCTACCAGCGAGCCCACTGATTCCTCAACAAACGAATCTTCGGAGTCTTCAACCAACGAATCTACCCAATCTTCAACGACCGAATCTACAGAGTCTTCAACAAACGAGTCAACTGCTTCTCCCAGTGAATCAACAAGCGATTCCTCCTCTTCAAGCGAGACTACCGATTCTTCCACCACTTCTCCCACTTCAGAGACCAGTGAATCAACGGAAATTCCCAGCGAGTCTACAGATTCTTCAAGCGTGTCTCCCAGCGAACCCACAGATTCTTCAACGAGCGATTCATCTTCTTCCAGCGAGGCTTCTCCCACCTCATCGCCCACTGAATCCACTGATTCACCCAGCGAGTCTACAGATTCTTCAAGCGTTGCTTCCAGCGAGCCCACAGATGCCTCAACGAGCGATTCGTCTTCTTCAAGCGAGGCTTCTCCCACCTCATCGCC